>LBNU01026742.1:48824-76074 GCA_014162995.1 Artemisia annua | reverse complement strand
GGGATGTACTCGCGCCATCATAACCACCAACAGGCTCTTTCCGCTTGGAACCCCTGCTATCCTGCTCAGGTGCTTCTACAACCCTCGTGATGCGCACACTGTCTGAGGACCTGGCCACTGACGGCTCTGCGTCAGGGGACTGCGCCCTAGGCTCTGGGTGACCACGGATTGGCGTTGCCTCTAAAGTAACGTGGGGACCCTCCCCTGACTCCTCACCTTCTAGTGCCATTTCCACGACACGCCCAGCAGTTGCATCTAGAATAGGTGTTTCACCGTCCCTCAGGGGGCGCACACCTACAATCACTTGCTTGGGCTCAGCAAGGTGGACAACTCCAAACAAATCCATCTCTGCGTAACAAAACAACAAACAATAAAGAAGGTCAGCATATCTACAAAAGCAAGGAAAAACTTACACTACGAAGTAAAGGAGGAGGACAAATGAGCACCCACCCCGGTTGTTCGCATCCAAAAAGGTTGGCACCTCGTCCGGAAACCCGAAGTAGTTACGGCTAATGCCGACGTGCACTAAGAACTTTTCGGGATAGGAGTTTATCGGGATGCGGTTCGTATTTATGGTATCTGCATCCCCTGCGTTATATGTCCCGGGGAGTGGGCGCTCATCTCTTGGCAAAGTTCCCTGGGTGTAGAAATTAAACTCCCATGGGAATACTACATTATCTATCCAAAAGAATTTCTCTCTCCAGTTTCTAAGCGCGTCTATCTTCTTGGTATAGCACTGCAGCGGACCCGTGCGCTTAGAAAACGTAACCCACCCATTTGACCACGTTGTATGATACAACGCGCGGAACAAATTTACGGTGGGATTAATCGCTAACAAGCGACAGTTAACCTCAAAATTGGTTATTTTCGCTGCGCCTAAACAGTGCAGCTGGGAAATATGAATGCGATAAAAACTAAGGATATCGCACAGAAATATTGAAAGGGGCACGCGTTGGTTGGCAAACTCGAAGAAGCGCGTGTATACCCCTATTTTCCCTACGGGGAAGTCCGCTATAGACGCATTTGCTCTCGGAATATCAGGGTGCAACGCGAACGGAATATAGTGATCCGAGGTGAAATCACGGAGTTCATCTCCTTCTATATCGGAATGGAATTCGGACAATTGCTTAACCATGTTTAGATCAGAGAAAGGTTACTAGCGCACACGCTGAATACCTTAGCAAATGATGATCGAAAGATATTATGATTCGTAAATGGCGGATTAGGGAAATTTTTTCTTTCACTGTGTAAATCACGGTGAAATGAAGATAACCCTTTATAGGGTTACTACTCTCATGGATGATCGACACGTGTCCCCCACTTGCCCTAATCGTATGGCAGGAAGACCAGGAGCCGTGACACGTTTCACCCTATTCCCACGATTTCCGAGGTATTATCTTGGACTTATTTGGACTAGGTTAATTGCATATCTTTTACGCGGGAAAAATTGAAACTTCCCCGCTACAAGAAATGTTTTTTTGTTCCCGTTATTAGTCTAGCATCCGCGGGTGATACCCTGTGCATACTAGACTGGGGGGACATGATGACGTATAGTCTATACTCGGGTCACGAACCCGAGCATTAGACATTACTAATATTTAAGCCCACTACGTGTGGGCTACTATGATAACGGTTTGGGCTCACGAGGCCCAAACCCAAAGTTATTTTTGGATTAGATATAGGATATCTCCTAATAAGGAGATATATATTGAATATCCGATATCGGTGGACACACCGAAGAGTGAGGAACACGAACCCTTATCGGTTTCGTGTGTATATATATAGGGCATCATAGCTCTCGTCAGAGGTACGACTTATAACCCTAATTCTTCACATAACCCTAAATCGATTACTTACTCTCACGCCGGAGGATAATCGTGGGAGACAATCCCACGATAAGCCTAACGGTGTTTGTTTGCTCTCTTAGTGCGCAGGTCTCAAGCATTAAGATCTAATTGGTACGAGAACAGGAACCCAAATAAGGAACGCCCAACTTTTGTATCAACATATACGAAATTAGTAATGGCTTCTCTAAAAGAACCTTGAAGAGGTGGAGCTAATCTAAGTACTTCACATGCCACATTCCAAGAGTACTTCATCTTCGACAAGTCCTCCCAACTCAACAATTCTCCTGGTGCTTTAGATTTTGCAATTTCCAATTGTTCTATATTTGCCAAGAAAAAAATAAAGAATGTTATTGTGATGTTGTAGTGGTAAATTAAATTCCTTTTTTTTTCCCTTCTTATTTATCAATGTAAATTGTCATCCTTAAATTTTTAGTAATTGTCGATATCTAAGATCTTCTATTAAAAACTAAAACTTTAACTAAAAGCAATCTAATATACAACACGAATATCCGCGCAAAATGACGGTTTATCGCGGCAGATAATTAAACTTGCGAACTTGTGCATCTGGTGTAGCCCTTACACTTACGAGTTCAATTTAAAGTTATTGCGTAATAAAAAAAGGTCTATGTGTTAAAAACGAAAAAATGATAAAAGTTTAAAATGAAACAATATTTAAATTATTAATTTAGTGAAAGATTTTGTTAACATTTTTAATTAATCATACCACATTACTTATTTTAAGTTAAAAAAAATTTGTGCGTGTTTTAAATATAGCTACTATGGGGAAAAATTGAATAATATTTAGCTGCGATTTTAATGTTAGAAACTTAACTCGTTAAAAATTTAAAATAGTTTTCAAGATATATATAGAGATCATAACCTTGCATGAAGGATATGAAAATAAAAAAAAGACCAAAGACCTTGTAAAGATACGCGTCTATTTTTTACCCACACTATATAAGTTTTGGGTTTATTTAGAAAAAGTTATCCTCCATTGATAATTAAATACTTGTACGGTCTTAAAACTATTGTCTCTAAACAAATGCAGTTTAAAAAAAAACAAGTGCACTTTCAACTAATCGAATATCATTCACGCTCAATAAAATCTCTTTTAATTAGTTGAAATAAAAAATAGACAATTATTTTAACACATCTTAAGAGTGAAAAGTTAAAAATAATATTGGGACGGAAGAAGTACCTTTTAAGACTCCCTCGTAAATTTCTGGCAAGTCAGCTAGAAACTTTACAATGAATGCACACGTTGAGCTTGCATTATCATGGCCGCCAATCAACAAAGCAATGATCACGTTAGCGATGTCAGCTTCTGGAAGGAAACGGGCCTCTTCATCACAAAGCATTTGTGACAATATGTCTTGTATAGGTGAAGCTTTCCCATTAGCCAAATCAATCTTTCTTTGCCTTATGATTGCAATAATTTCTTTCCTAATGAAGCTGCCAGCATTTATTGCTCTTCGTAAAGGTGTCCAAGGAAGGTCTAAAGGGATAGAGAAAATCCCCGGAGAAAATTTCTCGAATGGGCCAGCTAAGTACTTGACCTCTTCGGGGTCTTCAATACTCAGAAAGATCTTGCATGCTAGCGAAAAAGTGAAGTTTTGGGTGACTTCATGTGTCACAATTTGCTCCATACCGTCCCATTCTGTTTTAAAGTGTCTTTGCGCCATCATGTCCATGACTGGGACGTATTGGCGTAGAGATTCAGGTCTGAAGGAGATGCTAATTATCTTTCTCTGGTTCGTGGTTTCGCTCGTAGAAGGCAAGATCTTTTTCACTGAAGCAGGCCACCATGCCTTAACAAGTTTGTTTTCATTTGAAAACAATAATTTCTTACCTGCCGAACCACACAACACTGCCGCATCTTCCAGCATGAGCGATGTCTTGAACACATGAGGCGAGAATCTAGCCATGCGGTCAAAGATGAACTTTTCAGGGTGGCCTTTCTTGCCGTTGATGAGAAATTCTAGAGGTTCACCAATCACTGGCCACCCGGTTTGACCACGCGGGAGCTTTCTATCTACAACCAGCTTAGACTTGTAATACACAAAATATAACGAACATGTGACAAGAACAATTATGATAGATAGGAAGATAGCATAGATGAGATCAACCATTACTAATGATCGTTTTGGTCGCTCGTTTTAGTTATGGAGAACTATGGCCGTACTACGTATATATAGAAAATAATGCACACGTATCAAAACCATTCGCTTTCTATATAATATTATTATAATCATCTATCATTTTATATGATTCAATGTAGGTCCAATTCTCGGTTCACTCAGTGATATTGTCAAACAAATTCAGCACAACATATTTAACTATATTTCTTTCTATGCCACATTAGAAATGCTTGATAAGTGGAGTAATATATTACTACCTTAATGGAAACTTTACCGCTAGAGATTCAGCGTTTCTTCCTCTATCCGATGTGTCCCATTAAAATGTCAAACATAAGAATCATTATATATACTTCGCTAATTTCACATCTTTTATCACCGCATCTCCTTCATGCATGCATATAACTTTTTTCTCCATATATACTCTTTCATTTCTTAATCACGCTTTTTAAAACAAAAACTATAATCACAAAGCACTCCAAAGTTTAACCAATCATACAAGCTAGAGCAATCAACAATAATGTATATTTTCTATGCTTCTCTCGTATCGGTCTTGGTTGTTGTTGTCTCATTCTCACTTCATTACATGCTTTACCAACCAAAGCCGGTAGTAGTAAGCAGAAAACTCCCACCTGGCCATAAAGGCTGGCCGATAATAGGAGAAACTATAGAGTTTCTCGCCACTGGCTGGAAGGGTCACCCTGAAAAGTTCATCTTCGACCGCATGGCTAAATTCTCGCCTCAGGTATTCAGGACATCTCTCATGCTAGAGAACGCAGCAGTGTTTTGCGGGTCTGCAGGTAACAAGTTCTTGTTCTCAAATGAGAACAAACTTGTTCAAGCATGGTGGCCAGCTTCTGTGGACAAGATATTTCCTTCTTCGAATCAAACGTCAAAGAGAGAAGCGATCAAAATGCGGAAGATGCTTCAAACCTTCTTGAAGCCGGATGCCTTACACAGATATGTTCCAATTATGGATATGGTAACGCAGAAACACTTCGAAAACGGATGGGAAGGCAAGGACCAGGTTCTGACGTATGAACTAACCAAGAACTTCACTTTTTCGCTTGCATGCAAGATCTTTGTGAGTATAGACCAACCCGAACAAGTCAAGTATTTATCTGGCCCGTTTGAGAGCATTGCTCTAGGGCTTCTCTCTATCCCTATAGATCTCCCTTCAACACCTTTTAGGAGAGGGATTAACGCAGCCAATTTTATCAGAAAAGAACTTATTGCAATAATAAAGCAAAGAAATATCGACCTGGCTGATGGGAAAGCTTCGCCTACACAAGACATACTCACACACATGCTTCTGTTTAGGGATGAAGATGGCAAATTCATGGCAGAAACTGATATTGCAGACAAGATCCTCGGATTGCTGATTGGTGGCCATGATACGGCAAGCTCTACATGTGTGTTTATCGTGAAATACCTGGCCGAGTTACCCCAGATTTATGAAGGTGTCTACAGAGGTATTTTGTAAATACATACATTTTCTTTCACTTGCCTAATAAGAATTTACACGATGGACGTAACTTTGTAGGTAGTTTTATTTGATTACTGTATCATGAGTTTCAAATTAAGTCTAATTCAATTTAGTTAGTAATATAACACAAGGTAAATATCTATATCTTAAGTTTGTCATAATTATAACAAAGAACAACATCTCTAATGCATCAAGCTATCCTAAAAGTGGTCATAGTAAAAAGCTGTTTATCATAAATACAACTTAAATATGAAAGTCTTTGTAAAGTTCTTAATACTTTTGAGAATGAAGTATTGGAATAGTGTGAAAATGCTACCGTCAATTCTTTGCTTGAGAGATTTGATAATGCTCAAGTCACTGGAGAAAAGAAACCCTATGTTTTTCATTTGAAAAAGTTATTGAAAAACTAATTTAATTGAGAAAGTCTTTAATAGATTTTGAATCAGAAATGCTCTAATTCTTTATATATGGATACAAGAGTTTTAAGGAGAAAATTGAGAACCCAAATTGTCCGAGTAAAAAAAGTGTCAAACAAAGGATAATTGACTTTAAAGAAACTTAGTTTTGAACCAATAATGTTTTATAATGTTTGCGAGTAAGAAAAGTGTTAACATACATCTGAAAGTCTTGCTTCTAATTTTTTCTAAGGATACAAATAGTTGTCCTTAACTTAATTTATGGCATCCACTATGCTACATGATGGGGTCTCGCCACTTACTTTTTCTCTAAAATTTATTTTAGATAGTTTTCATTTCTGTTAAATATTTTGGGAGTAATCCGTGTTTGACCGATATAATATATTTGGCAGAAAGCATGAGGGTGCGTGCATGCCTTTCAAGTTTCAACCGGCCAGCTTATGAGTCTTTTTATATATATGTAACGTTGTTCGAATCTAGTGAGAGAAACTTTTAAAGGGAGAAATAGATAAACTGTGTAAATTACTATGTGGTAATCTCATACAATGGTTAATAACATACAAGTAACTGTAGCAAACTCAAACAGTATGCCTCATTGCATTCTTGCAACTTAGAAATGTGAATAATCAAACGTGTATTATAATATCCTCAAATAATAATATGATGAAGGTTTAAGTATTAACGACTGAGTATTTGGTGTTATAGAACAAGTGGAAATTGCAAAATCTAAAGCACCAGGAGAACTGTTGAACTGGGAGGATTTGTCGAAGATGAAATACTCTTGGAATGTAGCATGCGAAGTTCTTAGATTAGCTCCACCTCTCCAAGGTGCTTTCAGAGAAGCCATTGCCGACTTTATGTACAATGGTTATTCAATTCCAAAGGGCTGGAAGGTAATGCACACACTTACCTAACCAGGTTTCCAATTTTGCATCGTATTATAGAGGTTTTAGTCTTCTAAGCTACTCTAGGTTTTTTCAATTTTACAGTTGTATTGGAGTGCAAATTCGACACATAAAAATCCTGAATTCTTTCCTGAACCACAAAAGTTTGACCCATCAAGATTCGATGGCAAAGGGCCAGCACCATATACATTCGTACCATTTGGAGGAGGGCCTCGTATGTGCCCTGGAAAAGAGTATGCACGATTGGAAATCCTCGTGTTCATGCATAATCTTGTAAGAAAGTTCAAGTGGGAAAAAGTAGTTCCGGATGAGCAAATCATTGTCAACCCAATGCCTAGCCCCGCAAAGGGACTTCCAATTCGCCTATATCCTCACAACAATTCAATTTGATATCTCGACATTGAAAGGAATCCTTATATAGTTAAAAGATGGTAACTTTAATCCGCATTACTTTGGTATAATTTGTATTTAAAAGATTAACATAGTTTCACTTGTTATTTATTTCTTCCTCTATTGTTGTACTAGTTTTAGATCTCGTACACGTACGGGGTTTGGGATATATGTTTGTTAAATTTGTTATATGAACATGGCTAAAGAAAAAGATAAAGTATCTCCAATAATTATGTATTAATTTTCTGTTAGATTCCTTTTCGCGCAATTAAGAATCTAAATAAAGATTGGGGTTTTATTTGTATGGTTATGAAGAACCACTTTTTCTTGTTTATCTAGCAATTCTTGAACACTCTTATTGATTAAGTGATAAACCTATCTATGAGAATCATGCTAATATAGACATAACAGATTATAAAACATGTAATAAAACATCATACTTCCTATAAGAAACAGTTGCTTCTTTACGAGTAACCATTAGGAATTAATCATCATTAGAAATAATTATAGTTTCAAAAAACTACTTCAATCATTTCAGCATCTGATATATTCCTCATACGTAACAAATATTTCCCATATGTAACAAATATCTTATCATCAGTAAACAAATAAAGTTAACATTTGCTGAAGATAACACTAACAGTACTAACTGAGTTAGTACTGCTAGTACAGATAGTTTGTACTGCTTATATGCTGATGACTAAATATGAAGACACGTTTAGGTATAAGTATAGAATAGATTGCATGTATATCTTATACGTTTAGATTGATACGAATATTGTATCTATATAGTTATCTTATATAGGACTCCTTGTGCTATAAAAGGAGGTCCTAGGTTAGATGTTATGTACGAAGCTTCAAGGTTGTAAACCCTAGTGATATTGAGATCACTCGTATTATACTTAATAATATTGAAGCGTTTGGTTACATTGCTTGTTTAATGTTTCATTAATTTACTGTTACATCACATATACAATTCTTCTAAGTATGGAGTAGATTCCACATACTATTTGATATACATTCAAAGTATCTCTAAGACAAGTCTCAAGTGTGTTTAGATCCTTTCAAGTGGTATCAGAGTCAGATTCTGATACTTTGAATTGGAAGATCGAGAAGAACTTTATTCCCTACAAAGAAGATGGACATGGAAACTACTCAGACCAACACTGATGCTAAACTTCCACATCTCAAACAGAACGACTTTGAGATGTGGAGGCTCTGGATTGAGCAGTACTTCCAAATTCAGGACTATGCTCTATGGGAAATCATAGAGAATGGTAAATCTTTCAAACCATCAACCTCTGAATCAACAGTTGAAGGTAAGACAGTTACAACAACAAACACTTCTCCTGTTACAACAGAAGAAAAGCTCCAGAAAAGAATGATGTTAAAGCAAGGAGCTTGCTGATGAGTGTGTAAATACTCATCATTTTTGTAACATTTGAACTGCCAAAATATCCAAAAACACCCAATAATGCATCAAAATAGTGAAAATATTCTAAAAGTGCATTTTATATGTTTCAGATGCAAAAACTTCAAAAACTGATGAAAAACAACCAAAGTTTGCATAATTGGCAGTTTCAGTCCCTCAACTATCAAGAATTGACAAAACTAGTCCCTAAGCACTTATTTTAAATAAAAATTCACCAAAAGTCCTTTTGAAATCACAAATTATCATATTTAGTCCTTTGGTGGCAAGTTTGTAAAAATTACACATTTAGTCCCTCAAGTTTCAAAATTGGCAAAAATGGCCCCTGAGCAATAATTTTGGGTGAAAAAGTCATTTATGGTCCTTAGAGATTAAAAGTTATCACAAATGGTCCTTGGGTGTAAAATTTGGAGAATTTACAGGTTTGGTCCCTGTACCTTGTACACTGAGTCAGTATACACTGACTCTTCACACCCAACTTCCAAGGGACCCACAGGCTTCATTAGTGGGCCCCACAGGGTGATTTTTGGCTCTATCAAAAGCCTATCTGGGTGGCTTATTAGTTCCAAGCTTATTTTGAGCTTAAACATCCTTGCCCTTAGCTTTAATTGGCTTGCAAAATAGTTGCAGCCTTGTTTGGTATCTGTGGTGGTTTGGATTGCTTATTTTTCATTTAGAGCTCATTCTGTGTGCTTATTCAGTTTCATTAGTGAGACTTGTGTGCATTTAGCTTATTTCTACCATATTTAGCTTCTGTGATCATGAGTATAGCTTGTTCTTAGCTTTTGCATAATCTAAAACCAAAAACACCATCTGTTGAGAAATTAAGCACTCACAGTGCTTATTTTTGAGTTTCATAAAAAGTGTTTTCATAAAAGTTGTTCATTTTCAGTGTTAGAACAAGTTCCAAAAAGAAAAATCCAAAAATAATCACTTTTTAAGAAAAGTGATAGTTTCTATTTAATATAATTTAGCTTTTTAATTTTTCTTTTTTTTAAAATTTTTATTAAGTACTCATCTGTTTTTATAATTTTCTTAAATTCCTAGTATCTTAAAGTATTTGTATAAATTTTCTTAGAATTTTCCTTTTTCATTTAGTATTTATTAGAATTAAAAACAGTTTAATCAATAATTAGTTAATATTAGTAAATTAAATATTTTAAATAGATTTTGTTAAACAGTAGTATATTTTTATATTTTTCCTGAGTTCTAAATTTTATTTAGCACTTCTGGTAATTTTCCCATAATTTCTACTCTTAATTTGGTAATTTTTAGATTTAATTTTAATTAAAATAGTTTTATTAGAAAAACCAAAAAGAAAATAGTTTAAGTATTTAAATTTAATCTCAGATCCATTTTTATAATTTTTCTAGCTTGTATACATTATTTAGAATCTGTAAAAATTGGATTTGTAATTTTCTCTTTTCATTTTCTAATTTTCTTATTTAATCTAGTTTAGATAACCTTAATATAATAGTTTAGTAATTAATTAATAAAAGTTCCACAAAAAGACAAAAA
The DNA here is from genome assembly GCA_014162995.1 of Artemisia annua. Classification (NCBI taxonomy): domain Eukaryota; kingdom Viridiplantae; phylum Streptophyta; class Magnoliopsida; order Asterales; family Asteraceae; genus Artemisia; species Artemisia annua. Next base: position 65,948 of record LBNU01026742.1, on the reverse strand, counting down.
TATTTATTTTCAATTTTTATATTTCTTTTTAGTCATTTTATATTTTTAGAAATTAATTTTGCAAATTTTTAGTGTAATATTGTAATCTTAATCATTTTTAGATTTGTTATAAATTAGTTTTAATTAACTTTTTAAATAATTTTAGTAATTAATTAATATTTAAATATTAAAATAATCAAAAAAAGAAATTTCTTTTTAATTTAATTTTAAGTTTGTAAAAAGTTTCATTTTTACCCCTGTAGTTTGTAATTGTTCATATTTAACCTTTTTCCATTTACTTGATTAGTCTGTCTGTATTAGGTTTTCCCAAAGCCTAATTCTGTTTCCCTGTAGTGTAAAATTTTATTAATTATCATTTTCTTAGTGTAATCAATACCAAAATAATCAATCTTTATCTGGTTACTGTTCCCAATCACTCATTCCAAAAACGTTTTCAAAAATACAATTTCAATCTCGTCGGGATATAACGACCCGGGAATACACTGTGCTTACACCGGATCACAAATTGATATTTCCTCCCTCATAGCTTGACTTAGTTGACCAGGCACCCTTGGTTGACTTAGTTGACTGTTTGGGAGTAAGTCACTTGCATCTAAATCACTATCACTATAAGCTACCAACTCAAATGTAGACTCCCTAGGATACCAAAGGTCCAATTTAGGTTGACCTTTTAGGTACTATTAGGAATTATCCTTATCAGTACAAACTGTTAGATATGAAGTTACAACTGCTAGAAGATAACACTAGCAGTACAAACATACTTAGTACTGCTAGTTATACTACTTTGTACTGTTTATGTCTTGACAGTTATNCTTTAAGAAGTTCATCTCAGTCATAAAACCTTGGTTCATTCAAAGAAAAGTCAAAATCATAGTTTAAACCTATTTTCTTGTCATCTGTCAAGTATTTGTGTTCCATTTTCATAATTTGTGTATAAAAGTTGATGATTTAGCTTAAGCTAACCTTATAATAGCATAATATAACAAATTCAGTAAGCTAGATTGATCCAAAGTTCACAAAAGTCAACCTTGTTCATAAAATCAAAAGTCAAAATCTCACAGACAAAAGTTTTTGAATAAAATGGACAATTTTCTATAGGCTTTAATAATAAGTTTTAGATTCTGTGTTTTTGGAATATTGTAGTCTTGTTGCTTATCTTGTTGCTAGTATTTTTGATAATTTTTAGATTGCTTATTAGAGTGCTTATTTCTTTGCTTAGTTTGGACTGTTTTCCAAAAGGTTGCCCTATGCACAGTCCTTGAGCCATTTTCATAAGCTCACATAGATCTCATTAGTGGACCCCACCCTTTGAGGTTTAGCTTTTTGGAAAGCTTATCAACCATATTTTCAGTCCCAAGTTTTATTTTGAGCTTTTTAGCTTATTTAGTAGGGCTGCTAGTCCATTCTTGTTTGTCCCATTTCCACCTTGTACACTGAGTCAGTATACACTGACTCTTCACACCCAACTTCCAAGGGACCCACAGGGTGATTTTTGGCTCTATCAAAAGCCTATCTGGGTGGCTTATTAGTTCCAAGCTTATTTTGAGCTTAAACATCCTTGCCCTTAGCTTTAATTGGCTTGCAAAATAGTTGCAGCCTTGTTTGGTATCTGTGGTGGTTTGGATTGCTTATTTTTCATTTAGAGTTCATTCGCTGTGCTTATTCAGTTTCATTAGTGAGACTTGTGTGCATTTAGCTTATTTCTACCTTATTTAGCTTCTGTGATCATGAGTATAGCTTGTTCTTAGCTTTTGCATAATCTAAAAACCAAAAACACCATCTGTTGAGAAATTAAGCACTCACAGTGCTTATTTTTTTGTTTCATAAAAAGTGTTTTCATAAAAGTTGTTCATTTTCAGTGTTAGAACAAGTTCCATAAAGAAAAATCCAAAAATAATCACTTTTTAAGAAAAGTGATAGTTTCTATTTAATATAATTTAGCTTTTTAATTTTTCTTTTTTTTAAAAATTTTTATTAAGTACTCATCTGTTTTTATAATTTTCTTAAATTCCTAGTATCTTAAAGTATTTTTATAAATTTTCTTAGAATTTTCCTTTTTAATTTAGTATTTATTAGAATTAAAAACAGTTTAATCAATAATTAGTTAATATTAGTAAATTAAATATTTTAAATACATTTTGTTAAACAGTAGTATATTTTTATATTTTTCCTGAGTTTTAAATTTTATTTAGCACTTCTGGTAATTTTCCCATAATTTCTACTATTCATTTGGTAATTTTTAGATTTAAGTTTATTTAAAACAGTTTTATTAGAAAAACCAAAAAGAAAATAGTTTACGTATTTAAATTTAATCTCAGATCCATTTTTATAATTTTTCTAGCTTTTATACATTATTTAGAATCTGTAAAAATTGGATTTGTAATTTTCTCTTTTCATTTTCTAATTTTCTTATTTAATCTAGTTTAAATAACCTTAATATAATAGTTTAGTAATTAATTAATAAAAGTTCCACAAAAAGACAAAAATATTTATTTTCAATTTTTATATTTCTTTTTAGTCATTTTATATTTTTAGAAATTAATTTTGCAAATTTTTAGTGTAATATTGTAATCTTAATCATTTTTAGATTTGTTATAAATTAGTTTTAATTAACTTTTTAAATAATTTTAGTAATTAATTAATATTTAAATATTAAAATAATCAAAAAAATAATTTTCTTTTTAATTTAATTTTAAGTTTGTAAAAAGTTTCATTTTTACCCCTGTAATTTGTAATTGTTCATATTTAACCTTTTTCCATTTACTTGATTAGTCTGTCTGTATTAGGTTTTCCCAAAGCCTAATTCTGTTTCCCTGTAGTGTAAAATTTTATTAATTATCATTTTCTTAGTGTAATCAATACCAAAATAATCAATCTTTATCTGGTTACTGTTCCCAATCACTCATTCCAAAAACGTTTTCAAAAATACAATTTCAATCTCGTCGGGATATAACGACCTGGGAATACACTGTGCTTACACCGGATCACAAATTGATCTTTCCTCCCTCATAGCTTGACTTAGTTGAACAGGCACCCTTGGTTGACTTAGTTGACTGTTTGGGAGTAAGTCACTTGCATCTAAATCACTATCACTATAAGCTACCAACTCAAATGTAGACTTCCTAGGATACCAAAGGTCCAATTTAGGTTGACCTTTTAGGTACTGTTAGGAATTATCCTTATCAGTACAAACTGTCAGATATGAAGTTACAACTGCTAGAAGATAACACTAGCAGTACAAACATACTTAGTACTGCTAGTTATATTACTTTGTACTGTTTATGTCTTGACAGTTATGAAAGCGTGTAATGTGAGAAGTATAGAAAAAATATTGTGTATATCTTATAGTAATAGATTGATACGAATATTAGTTTACTTGTAAAGGACTCCTTGTGCTATAAAAGGAGGTCCTAGGTTAGGTATTCGATATATCTTTAGCATACAAGTTTTGCATAGGCTTCAAGGTTGTAAACCCTAGTGATATTCTTGATCACTCTTATTCATAATAATATTGAAGCTTTTGGTTTATCTCATTGTTCATTGTTTACTATTTCATCAATATAACTGTTTCATACATTCATACAACAAATCTTCTAAGTGTTAGCTAGTAAATTCCTCGTGCTTGTTAGCATATAGTCAAAGTATCACCAACACAAAGAGTGTGTTATAGATCCTCACAAGTAGTATCAGAGCCAGGTTTTGATACTTTGAATTAGAAGATCCATAAGACAAGTTTCTGTTCTCTCTCAAGAAGATGGACATAGAAATCACACAGTCATCCTCAGCAACTGCAAAGTTACCCATACTCAAGCAGAATGAATATGATCTCTGGAGGCTCAGAATTGAGCAATACTTCATGGTGCAAGATTATGCACTATGGGACATCATCATGCATGGTGATTCATGGAAACCCTATACATCTGAAGTTACTAATGCTGATGGTTCCAAGCCATCCAAACACAACACTGAACCAGTAACCAATGATGAAAAAGCCAGAAGAAGGAATGATCTCAAGGCTAAGTATCTTTTGCTAATGGCTATGCCTAATGATCAGGTTTTGAATTTCAGTACTTAGGAAAATGCAAAGGCTCTCTTTGAAGCCATTGTGGAAAGATTTGGTGGTAATGAAGCCACCAAGAAGACACAAAAGACCCTACTGAAGCAAAACTATGAGAATTTCACTGCCACAAGCAATGAAACTCTTGATCATGTGTTCAACAGGTTGCAGAAGATTGTGAGCCAACTGGCTAGTGTTGAAGGTTGCTATTCTACAAGAAGACCTCAACATGAAGTTTCTAAATAGTTTGCCTGCTGAATGACATACTTATGTTGTTGTTTATCAACACAAGCTTGAATTAGAGAAGATGACTCTTAATGATCTCTACAACAATCTCAAGATTGCTGAACCAAAGGTGAAGAAGTCAGGAAGTACAAGCACAAAAAACATGGCATTCTTGTCATCTACAAAGGATTGCAACTCAGATGATGAGGATGATCTCACTTATATTTGTACTGCTAACCCTAGAGTTAGTATTGCTAGCCCTAGAGTTAGTATGGCTAGTTCACAAACTAGAAGTGATGGATTAAGTGATGATACCATTTATGCTTTCTTGGCTAGCAAAGCTGAAGATGCCCATCTCTACAATGAAGATTTGCTTCAAATACATGATGATGATTTGGAAGCAATGGATTTAAAGTGGCAGTTAGCTTTGATAAGCATAAGAGCCAAGAGGTACTTTCAAAGGACTGGTAAAAAGATCACTCTTAACTCAGGTGATGTTGCTGGATATGACAAGTCAAAGGTGGAGTGCTACAAACTGTGGGAAAAGAGGACACTTTGCCAGAGAATACAGAAGTCCAAGACAGCAAAATAGAGATGATTACAAGAAGAGTAACTTGAAGGAAGTAACTATGAAGGAGCCTTGTTCTAAGGCTATGTTAGCTATTGATGGAGCTGCTTTTGATGGGAGCTTCATGGAAGAAGAAGAAGCTCATACTGAGATTGCACTGATGGCCTTCTCTGACACTGAGGTATATGTTGATAGTTGTTCTAAATCTTGTGCAACATTGAAAGAATTTGAGTCACTTAAGGTTAAATATGATAGCCAAAGAATTGAACTTAATGATACTTACTATAATTTGAAAAATCATAAAAGAGGACTAGGTGTGTTAGAAGAACAGCTTGCTTTTTATAGACAAAATGAGTCAAATTTCTTTGATGATATAGCTATCTTAAAAAGAGACTTAGAACACAGAGATGCACAAATCAGTATGCTTAAATATGATTTAGAAAAGTTAAGCAAACAAAAGGAAAATATACAGTTAAGTGTTGACACACTTGAGTATACTTCCGAAGGTGTTCAAAAGATCATAGAGGCTCAACTATTAAACAAAGCTAAATCAGGCCTAGGATATAAATCTGTCCCACCTCCTCATAGAGGAATATTTGCTCCCCCAGGCATTGATTTATCTCATACTGGTTTAGAAGAGTTTAAGGAACCTGAATTTCCAGGTTATGAGCCTAAGGTCAAAGAGAACACTAGAGATAAACAGGCTGATGAGTTACGTAAAAGTGTGAATGACACTCCTTTAGTTAATGAAGTTGTGTCTGAGACCAAGCCTAAAGTTAAGATTGAGTTACACAATGTTCCTAAAATAGTTAAACAAGAAAATAAGAAACCAGTTAGGAATAATGTTAAATATGCAGAGATGTACAGGTCAACACCTAGAGGTAATAAAAGAAATTGGAATATTATGAAACCTCAACAACTACGTAGTGATTTTGTTATGCAGAACAAGACATGTTTTGTATGTGGTAACTTTGACCATTTTGCTGCATATTGTACCAATAACCCATGGAAAAAGGTGACTTTAAGGGATACAAGAGTTTATGGGAAAAAACAAGCTAGAGTAAACAACAATTTTGCAAATCAAACTCACTCAAATGCTAAAATGATACCCAGAGCATTCATGTTAAAGTCTGGCACCAAACCACTTTGTACTGCTAGACAAAACAAGACTGTGTATCAAAACCAAACTGTTTCAAGTGCAAAGCTAAGATTTTCAAATTATAAGCAAGCACAAACAGTAAATAAGTCCTTTTTCAAGAAAACAGCATGGCATAATCAAAAATGGGTGCCTAAAGCAACAACTGCTAAGCCAATAGTTTCTACTGCTGGGCCAACAGTTACTACTGCTAGGCAAATGCATGCTGTTAAGAGTAATTTGTGAAATGCTGTGAAAGCAACAACACAATGGGTTTAGAGACCAATAAAAGGTGACAAAGCATCTATTGTTTTGAAGAAACATACTTATATTGATAAAAGAGGTAGAGTCAAGTCGGTAATTGCTTGGGTTCCCAAAGTATAGTTGCTTTTGTCATTATGCATTATTAGTCTCATTCTTAATTGACATAATTGAGAATACTTTGCTTTGTATTTTTATTGGTTTTGGACTAAAACTTGCAGGCTAGAAAGGATGTTGTGACTAGCATTGAATATGGTATGCTTTGGAATGAAAGTGCGTGTTTCTTATCACACAACAAATGGTCATTGGTTCACCATGTCTAATTCACATCAAGAACCAACTAGTCCAGAGCAAACAATTTCTGGTAAAGACTTCTCAAATCCGTTTATGGTTTATAGTTTACCAAAAACTATATGGTTATCAACTCACCATACTTCACAGTGAAGAGTTGACTAGTACAAAGCAAACGGCTATTGGTAAAGACATATCAAATCCGTTGATAGATGGTAGTTTGCTCAAAACTATGCATGAGTAGTCCATTTTTATCTACCATTATGTTTATAATGATCTTGAAAATTTTTGAGAAAAAGTTTGTACTGCTAGTTTAAAGTTAGTACTGCTAGTGCAAACTTTGTACTGCTGAACTAGCCGTTACAACTGTTTGTCAGTAGCAGATTTTTAATTATAGCCGTTGGGTAAAACGGTTTGTTACCATACTTATAGGGTTTATCTACAAGGGTAATTATCTTCTTTCCAAAATCATAACTTCTTCTAAAGATAGTTTCTTTTGAAAGATTATACTTATCCCTTTCGCAAGTTTCTCAAACCCCAACAGTATTAATATATCATCCCAATTGGCTTCACTCTCCCACAATTCAATCATTTTCGATCATTAATTTTGTTCATATCAAACTCTCAAAATGGCTGGATTAAGATTTGCTGATAAACACAACATGGTTGCTTTTCTTGAGGAAACAGAGGTGAAGGATGGTCCAAAATTCTATGAGATTATTGATTTCCTCAATAACTCCTACATAAGGTATGTATTAACTGTACATCCCACTCTCTATTCCTCTCAAGTCAAACAGTTTTGGCAGACTGCATCTGTCATAACACTTGATGAAGATGATGAGGATATATCTATTCCTGCACTAAGTGCAACTGTGGATGGACAAACTATCTATGTTACTGAAAAGTCTTTGATGAGACATCTCCGATTAGATGATTCAAATAGTTTTATAGACATGCCTGATGCGTTGTATTCATCCTATTTTACATTTATAAACTTGGAGCTATAAGGATTAACACATACTAACGGGCAGTGTACCCGGTCATGTGTAGTATGCCTTAGATAAATCCGAGTGTCGTCCCAAGAGCTGTTGTTCTGGCGAAATAAGATAGATACTAAAAGGGGTATTAGATAAATAGATTAAATAGTAACAAGACGTAATTAAACAGAATTGGAAATAAAGGTAAGATAACTAGGGATAGGTTATTAAGATAATAAAGTTTAGTAACATTCATATTCTCAAGTTCTATGTAGTAGGTGAAAGTTGACAAAAGTCAAATGGTCAAATCATCCACCCTATCTTACACCTTGTCCTATTCTCACATATTGTAAATGCAAGAGTTCATCGGTCGGCTTGAACCTACGAGATGCAAGAGTCATTAAGTGCCATGTTTAATAGACTTGTTCTAGTGAAACCCGGCATGGTCAGATCTTAGGTTCGCTCTAACTTCTTAAGTATATCCAATTGGTAGGTGGTCCTAGGGTTAATTCGCACACAAGGAAAAGTAGTACTATGGCCAATTCTTACCAATCCCCGCAACCTACTCGTCTAGGGTCCTAGGGTTAATTCACCCGACTAATAGATACGACCAAGCTTCAATACTACCGAAACGAAAGGATCGCAAACAAGCAAAGAAAACTTCTACATAGATAAATACAAATGATAAACTAAACCAACTCTTAATTAATAGAAAGAATTCATGGAATGATTAATTGCAAAACATAATAGAATCCAAACTTGAGTTAGACTAGGATGCTCCTAGTCTAATTATATGCTATCTCTTCAGTCTTCTTGGTCTTCATTCTTCTTCTGGGTCGTTCTTTCCAAACCCTAGTGAAGGTTTGGGAAAGGGGAGATGTCAAATAAATGAAATTCTTCATGTATTTATAATGCTCGACTTGGCTACGGCGTAGGTTTTATGACTTACTACGCCGTAGCCTTTGTTCATAATCTCTACGAAGCTTGTTGGCTTGCTACGTCGTAGTCTTCATAAAATCTCTTCTACGCCGTAACTCGATAACTTGTTATGGGCGTAGAGCACTTATCTTCACCATTACGCTGTAGTCCAATGATTAACTACGGCGTAGCATCATAGCTGTCACTACTACGCCGTAGCTTATCGCATGCTACGGCGTAGTCTTCTTCAAATGGAAGTATTAATCAACCTACGGTGTAGTCCCATCATTCGACTAGACCATAGTCTTCGTGTCTCCAGAATAATCTTGAGAGTAGATTCCAATCTTCAGTGGAACAACGCCAAATAATCATCAAAAACGCTTATTTGCTCCTTTCATGCCCTGAAATGAAATATAAGGGAATAAGAGCATAAATGAAGTTACTTAAACATATAATGATGACATAACGGGGGAAATTGACACTAAGAATAATGAAATTATTTGATGTTATCAAAGCTCAACACATAAATTCTAAATACTATTTCTCAAATGGGGTATGATACATCCAATAATCTTCTTACTTTTCAAAAGGGATGTTTCTCACCTCAGTGGAGGTTTCTTATTCATATACTTCTTCACTGTTTTGGTCCTAAAAGAACCTCATGGGAGCAAGTCAGTAGCAATATTGCTATTGCTCTTGTGTGTTTATCAACAAAAAGAAAGTATAATTTTTCAAAGATGTGACATTTCGTAAATTTTCATGTCACTAATTTTAATATGTTATTATTTAACTATTTTATTTTTTTTAAATAATTAACTTCGTCGGAAGTTATCCGCGTACGTCATGACACGTTTAATTTATTCAACCGTGACTAGACTATGTTCGGTCTACACTTTCTATACACCGTTGTTTCCTTACAATCCTATTTTAAAAGTCACTTTTCACTTTTTTCATTTTTACGTTAACTTTGCACCTTTTATGTTTTACGCGATTTAAATTTACGTTTTATGGTTTTAACAACGTGAATCAACCCTAGACTATGAAAATTTTACATGTTTTATGCATTTTAACCTATTCTCATATTTACAAGTGAGTTTTATACTTCTCGTTTCATTTTTATAGTTTACGTCACTTTTATCAAGAACCGGTGTCACCAAACGCGTTTTTAACTCACGGTTTCAGTTTTAACGATGTTTAAACCCTTCGATGAACTCACCACTCATCTAAAATACTTAAATAGGTTATGTTAATAACTTTTAACATTTTTGAAGGTTTTGTATTTTTATGTCTCCTAATTTTTCGTTACGCGTCTTAAAAACTTTACGTTTGCAATTATCAGGATCAAAATACACACCGTAGCTCATGTTTTATACAAAACCATTGCCCTCTTCTCCCTTTTCTTGTTATGAACGACCCACCCACATGGGTGGTGAGTCATTTTAGGTTTCTTACACTCTTGTACACTTGGCTAACTTAATCTTATGCTTGTCTCCCACTACCTAAGTCTTATACCACTAACACACTTCTCATACATGCATTTTGGATCAAAATACTCATCCCTTGTTTTCTCCACCCTTATGAACGACTCATTACAGATCCAAACACCATTTTATTTCAATTTTTACCAAATATATTGATCTTGGATTGAAGGTGTTGTAATCCCTAGCTAGTTCTTGTGTTTGTTTCTTCATAATCACCATCAAACATCATCATCATCAACATAAATTTTTCTTGGGTTCAAGGGCTGAGTTCTTTAAAGATTTCAAGAGTTTTAAGAAGTGTTCTTGCAAGGTTATTAAGGGTTATTAAGGTTGGGTAAAATATTTGGAGCTTGGGTGTTGATTGTGTTGATTCCTATTAAAGATTTGTACAAGAATGAAGACCTAAGTGTGAAGCTTTGATTCTTGTTCCTTTTTCTTCTTCAAGACCTTTCTTTCTCAAGAGTTTTGATGACTTCCAATATGGTTTATGGGCTGTGGTTTTAGAGCATTTTCTTGTGTTAAAAGGGTTATAATAAAAATTGGGTAAAAGATTTTGTGAAAAACAAGGAGATGACAAACTTTGATGTGAATATATTAGTTATAAGATGTCAATTGTTCTTATAATTTTTCTTGTTCAACCAAACCATATGTTTTCAGGAAACCAAATACATCTTTTCATTTTACATTTTTCATTTACATATTCTGAAATTTTATATAATCATTGATGTATTGAATATTATATAAAGATTATTTACGCTATGGTTAAGGCTTGGTACAAAGCATTAGAAACACCATAAAAAACACTAAAGGAAACATAGACCATAGCAACTGTAGATTCTGCAATCAGGGAGCAAAACGGAAACATTGGGCCTAAACTAAAAATATGTAGTTGTAGGTATATGTATTGTGGTCATTTTCCCGGGTGGTGCATCCTGTGACGACACCCGATGATTAAACTAGAAATCTTTTCGTGAAACATGCCAGATTCTGAGTTGAATATTTAAATGTAAAAATCTCAGTGATATTGTTATTTTCACTACTTGGACAAGTTTTATGAAATGTAGGTAACATCTTATCTTAAACATGGTCGCAAACAGGGAATTAATTGGACTTGTAGAACTCTAGTTATCGCAACTTTTGTGGGACTGTTGTAATTTTGAAAGCTGATGGACTGAATATATTGGGTAAATTGATAGTTTTACTGATGTTGTGTAATTTTTAGCTTAGTGGGACCCATAAAACTTGTTAGTACAGATTAATACCTTTCCGGGGATATAAGGAACTTAATTTTTCAACATACGGTTTAAGAGTAACGGATTTTCTAAGTTGCACTAATTATAAAAATGTTAACAGCTTTGACTTTAAAAGTATAAAGGATTCAAAAACTCATATGATTATATCTTTAAAACTTTATTTTGAACACTTGATATATCTAGGAATTATGTACCAAGCATAAGTGAGATAATAATTTATATATAGCTGAGTTACATCAATGCTTATTTTCTAAAACCTAAGACAAGCGTATGTCTATTTAGGTTCATCGTAGAGCTTCACGACTACTTTCTTCACTTGCTTGTGCTTTGCGGTTTATTCTTCACTACTTCATTTGATCGTTCAATCTACTCTCGGTGAGTTTATAGCCTCGCCTTTACTCATTTAAATGTTTTATAAACCTCGCGAGGGGGATATATGCTAGTTTTACAAACTGACTACAAGTAGTTTTTGGTATGCTTGATCCGATTACATGATTATAGACATTGAGTATCTCTTGCCAATTAAGTCCCCATCATGAACCGTTAATTGTGTGGAAACGCTAGTATTATGAATATGCATATTGGGCATCAACCAGCCTGGCCGAATGGGTAGCGCCCATCTTTCAACGGTCACATAATATTGAGAAATATGTGGTAAATGGCAAATCTTACCCTACCGGGGCAATTATTAAAACTAGGTTAAGGTTCGGTTTCATGAGCTCAATGCTTTATATCTTATTATTTTCCCGACTTGTATTTGTTACATGTCAACTTAATTATGGGCGGATAACAACGTAGCCCATCTTATTCTAAACTGTATTATCTTGTATTCAACTGATTACTTATCAAACTCTATGAATTCACTCAACTTTATGTTGACTTTTTAGCATGTATTTTCTCAGGTCCGTAAGTGGCTTAAGCTTGGATGGACGGCGCAAAGAAATGGATATCTACTTGATGGCTCATGTTTAATAAAATTTTCATTCGATAATGACTTAAACTTTTAAATTTATGTATTTCTAAACTTATGTTAAACTTTTGGGACCTCAACTCTGATAAATTATCGAATGTGAATTTTAAAAACGACTTTGTTTTAAAGTTGTTTACTATACTTGTACTATGTGACTGATAAATAGCACCCCATGTTGTATTCCGCTGCGTCATTAAAATGGGGGTGTTATAGATTGGTACCAGAGCACAAATTATAGTGAACTAGGTCTTTTTGTTTTAAAAACCTAGACTATAATCATTGTTTTTCAAAAATCATGAGCTTCCATCATCTTGTCCGATATCCATGCCCGCCTTCTCCCGAGCTTCCTATTCCTCCCTCGTATATATATCTTAAAAATACTATATTAAGGATAATTATAGGAGCACTATAATTATTTCTTAACTCGTCCGATAATCCGCGAAAATATCACTCTTATATATAAACTTTGTGCACTAAACTTTCTAGTTGTATTTTATGCTATTCATGTGCATTGTGAATTTCCTTCCGGAAATTTATACACATCTTCGAGTGCACCGTTACTATACGTACACATATTGTGAATATTACTATATGTATTTAAGTTAATTTTTTTTCCGACTATCCTGCTTGTTCCTGAAGCATCGCTATTTTTCTTAACGGATTTTCTCCATGTGAATACTAAACTCTTCTAAACATTGTGAGTTACACGATGGTATTTCTTAGACATTGTATGTGATTACAATNATCTTATTCTAAACTGTATTATCTTGTATTCAACTCATTACTTATTAAACTCTATGAATTCACTCAACCTTTGTGTTGACTTTTTAGCATGTATTTGCTCAGGTCCGTAAGTGGCTTAAGCTTGGATGGGCGGCGCAAAGAAATGGATATCTACTTGATGGCTCATGTTTAATTAAAATTTCATTCGATAATGACTAGAACTTTGAAATTTATGTATTTTTAAACTTATGTTAAACTTTTGAGACCTCAACTCTTATAAATTATCGAATGTGAATTTTAAAAACGGCTTTGTTTTAAAGTTGTTTACTATACTTGTACTATGTGACTCATGTATAGCACCCCATGTCCCTTTCCGCTGCGATCCTAAAATGGGGGTGTCATAGAATGGTACCAGAGCACAAATTATAGTGAACTAGGTCTTTTTGTTTTAAAAACCTAGACTATAATCATTTATTTTTCAAAATCATGAGCTGCCATCATCTTGTCCGATATCCATGCACGCCTACTCCTGAATTTCCTATTACTCCCTCGAGTATATCTTAATTATATTAAGGATAATTATAGGAGCACTATAATTATTTCTTAACTCGTCCGGTAATCCGCGAAAGTATCACTCTTATATATAAACTTTGTGCACTAAACTTTCTAGTTGTATTTTATGCTATTCATGTGCATTGTAAATTTCCATCCGGAAATTTATACAGATCTTCGAAAGCATCGCTATTTTTCTTAACGGAGTTTCTCCATGTGTATACTAAACTCTTCTAAACATTGTGAGTTACACGATGGTATTTATCAGACATTGTATGTGATTACAATGGTCTCTCTTATTTATCAGACATTGTATGTGATTACAATGGTCTCTTTTATTTATCAGAAATTGTATGTGATTACAATGGTCTCTCTTATTTATCCGACATTGTATGTGATTACAATGGCCTCTAAACTCTTTCATAACTGTATATTATATCATTTCATATGATATCGAAACCTGTTACATTTTATCAATTTCTATTGGTTGTCTGACTCCCCATGAACTCATGTTTCCTGGGCATTTCTTGCTTATTTTCTTAAGCACCACTATTGATACTACACGTATAAAGATTATCTATATACACTTAGTTTACTCTCAACTACTTACCATTATAAATGTTTTACCGATTCTTACCCTTTAAATACTCAGTCTCCACTACTTCTCCCTGTTAGCATCGTATTTTTATATTATGAAGTGTCGGTCATTATATCTTTGAATCGTGTAANGGTTTGGTTGATCATTTGTAATAAACACATAGTTCTTATTTCACACACTTGATCCTCCCATCTCTCTCTCTATACATCTCTCTTTCTCTCTCTAGATTTGATGAAGAAGGTCGTGATTTAGGTTGTTACCAAGGTCCTACAAGTGGTATCAATCGCCAAGGGATAGATTTAGGTTGTTTTAGATTCGTATGGGTTTGTTTTAGGGTCGTTTGGATTGGATTTTGTACTCGTTAGTATTGGTTTTTGGGTATTACATTAGTGTTTTAAAGGTTTAAGATTCGTTAGGTGTGATTTCTACCTCGTTTGACTCGTTACAAATATCAAGCAGTACGTTAAAAAGGGTTTTAGGGTTTAGTAGCGAGTTTGACATTTTGCAAAACCCTCTTTTAGCGAGTTTCGTATTTTAGCTAGCGAGTTTGGGTAAGTTATCCTGCTAGCGAGTTTGGTAAAAGGTTTTGGTAGCGAGTTTGGAATATTTTACTGCTAGCGAGTTTGAAAAACTGGGTCTAGCGAGTTTGGGAGAAGATTTCATAGCGAGTATGCTAACCTTTTTATGCTAGCGAGTTTCATGCTGCCTAGCGAGTTTCATGTTCCTAACTCTCTAGCGAGTTTGATAAAAGTTTATTGCTAGCGAGTTTGGTGTGAGAAAGAACCTTAGCGAGTTTGCTCTTCATTAAGAAGCTAGCGAGTTTGGTTTGAAAAAGCAGCTAGCGAGTTTGGATTTGAGAAAGGGCTAGCGAGTTTGGTTTTACCTTGGCTAGCGAGTTTGCTGTCAACCTTAGCGAGTATGCTATAGCGAGTTTGGACAATAGCGAGTTTGGGAACTTTATAGCGAGTTTGGGACAATAGCGAGTTTGGGAACCTTATATAGCGAGTTTGGTGTAAAACATTTCCATAGCGAGTTTGAAGTTTGATAGCGAGTATCAATCAAGAGCTTAGCGAGTTTCTACCCTCAGTTTCTCAGTTTTTGGCGGGAAAATTTGAGTAAAATTTATTTTTCACACAAGATTAAACGTTCAATTTTTACGCGAGATTTAAATTTTGGTAACACGTTAAAAATTTTGACCAAAAATTCAAATTTTTAGGCCTAAATTCAAATTTTTTCGATAAAATTTGCCGTCAAAATTTTTAAAACTCAAATTTTTCGTGCAACCTTAGAATAGCATTTTATAGTGTTTTTCAAATTTTAGTAATATTTTTTCAAATTAGTCTTTTGGAGGGAAACTCAAACTCACTAAGAACAACCGTTTACGCCTCATCAAACCGAATCTACATCAACAACCTAAGTTCATCCTAAAGATCCAACAACAACTTTTCACGACACATCACTTTGAATCAAATCATAATGGCAACTCAACAAGATATTCATGCTGCCGGTGCTGAGAACCGTCCTCCCTACACCCCATGTTGTATTCCGCTGCGTCATTAAAATGGGGGTGTTATAAAAGATGATTTTTAAATACATGGTGAAGAATGCAAAATCTCCACATAAGTTTTTAATGTATCCAAGATTCATTCAACTAGTTTTAAAAGTTAAACAAAGTGTGTTACTTCCCCATAGAAACACTTTTCCTATTCTTTGCCTGCAACAAAAGGTTTTTCAAAATATGGTTATGGCAATTCAAGGATGGGATGGGGTGGTAAGACCTTTATTTCCTGCTATGCTTGAATCTATTCAACAGGTACAGGGTGAAGGGTCAGTAAACCCAACTGAGCCCCAACACACACCCATTGTGGTTCCAAATGTAGCCTATACACCCCCAATCATAACCACCTATAGGATGAGATTCAGAAAGGAAGCTATGGTTCCTCAGCCTAGCTCTCCTACTCACACCATTGTAGTAGATGAGGCTATCATTGGTGATAGTATGGATGGGGCTAACACTACTGCTCCTAGCTTAGATGTAGGATAGGACAGTGTTAACATTGATAAGACCCCTACCATGGCAACACCTATTGTGTCTGATCCTCTTGGATTAGATACAAGTGGTGGAATCCCAAGCCACATTGAACAATTGGGTGGCTTAGGAGTACTTCCTAGTCCAACTAGGGAAGAAACTGGGTCTTTGCCCCATGAAGCACCTCTCCCAACAGGTCACACAGTTGGAAGTGCTGAGGGTAGTATGCAAAATAAGGAATTGATGGATCTTTGTACAAAACTCTCAAAGAAGGTTGATACATTGGAGGATGATCTGAAGAAGACTAAGCAGGATTATGGGAAGATCTACACAACATTAGTCACCAGAGTGAAGAAGCTACAGGAACAAGTGAAGCAACTAAAGGCTAAGAGAAAAGCTCACATTGTGGATTCTTCTATGGGGGGGCGGAGATGTGCAGAATACTAGGAGAGTGGAAAAGCTGAGAAGAAGTAGGGAGTGTTGGAAGCATCCTCCTGTTGTTTGTTTAAGCTTATAAGAAACTTGCATATTTTCAGGGAAAATATCAAGTTTAGGGGAGGATTGTTGGGTTTTGAAGTAACTCTACTTCTGAATGCTACACTGCCGCTAACTAGTTAAGTCTACTGCTAAGTGGCAAATCTCTACGCTAGACAAGACTACTGCTGAGACTCTACTGCTGGAAGTATACTGCTGAGACTCTGCTGCTATGTGATAAGTTTGTGTACGAATATTTGTTTTATAGTATAGATATTATGTAATATTCTATATTGTTAGAGATCATAGTCGTGGGTAGGAAGTTGTATGTAAGCCTGTAGGGTTCCTTGGGTGTATAAAAGGAATCCTAGGTTAGACTAGATACGAATTATTCTATGCATTGTATTCACTTCAAGTTGCCAAACCCTAGCCACTATTCAGGTGCTCGTATTCAATATATTGAAGTGTTTAGTTGGTGATATTAATGTGTTGTGTTCATTTTAAGTTAATCAATAAATTCCGCATGATTGATATGTTTTGTAACAGTCAGTTCTATATTGTTGTCTTGGTTTACTTATAGAAATAATACTAGATCATGTCAACTGGGATCAC
>LBNU01026742.1:27092-47246 GCA_014162995.1 Artemisia annua | reverse complement strand
TAGGGCCGTGTACGATCTTCCCTAACTCTATAAGCGAAAACTTCATTCTATGGCGACACGTTTAGTATCCAAACCATGAAATCACTAGTAATTACTTATGCATTAAATACAACCAAATAATCGTAGTACACATCCGATTCATGTTTCTTAAGACGTTCAAGCAAGTCACCAATTGAAAGTTAGCCAGTTTTATTAAGCCTAACATCGACATCACCCACCCACAACAATTAACAACAAACCAACAACAAGTAATCAATAGCTAGATTTCATTAGATCTAAGCAAACACAAGAGAAACCTAGCCTAGCATGTTAATTGAAAGACAAGCATAAGATATAACCACACAACACATAGACATATTGAATGATTTGATGGAAGACTTATCTTTAATTAATCATGGATGAAACAAGGGTGAAAAACCCATGAAAAAGGCAGAAAATTCGACCTAGGGTTTATCCCTAAAGGTCTCCCAAAAGTTACACACTTAATGAAGAAAAATCCTAAAGTATATATAGAAAATACATTCTGACGGCGTCAGGTTATAAATCCTAACGCCGTCAACTCGCCGTGTCTAGAGTTATCGGATCACCTAGATCTACTTCTGATGCCGTCAGCCTTTAAAACCTTCTGGGCCGTCTCTCTTTAACTTAACACCTGACGGCCTGGACCTTGTAACACCTGATGCCGTCAGGTGTAAACATCTTAAATCCTTCCTTGGTTGTCTAGTCGAGTCTGAATCCCACTCTTTCGTCTTCAGGTGATGGCGTCAGCATCCAAAGCCTGACGCCGTCAAGTAGGAATTTCAGCATGATTTGAGACTTTGTCGTTTTCTTCACTTTTATGCTCCAAAAACGTCCAAAATGCAATGTTTTCCATAATTCCTCCTGAAAGTACCTAAAATGAAACAGTACTTTGATTACAAGAGCAGTACTTTAAAATCAATGGAGCAGTACTTTCAAACCGAGAACAGTACTTTGAAACAATGAGCGAGCAATACTTTGTTGCTTTACCTTACCATGTAGCAGTAGTATGCAGCAGTAGAATTTTAAACGTAGCAGCAGAATCTTTGTAAGCATAGCAGTAGTTTAAATTCAATCAGCAACTTTTAATGATTTCCGACTTAATAAGAATAGATGACAGCTACGATCTTGGTAGTATAAAGAATTCCATAACACCACTTGCAATAAGATTTCACACCGACCCATGTTGTCATCATAAAATAATTAAACAACCAATCATTATAATATTATTTGACAATAACAACATCACTTATTTTAACTCTTGTCCACCGTGAATCATCCATCATGAATTATCAAATTGAAGTACGAGGTAAATTCTTATTACTTCTAAAAGATGACAAACTTATATCATATAATCAGTATGATCATTAAATATAAAACTTGCCCCACATACTGATCAACAAATCAATCCCACTCAACCTTGATATCAAATCAGATTCACTTTTACTACTCTATTAATTTGTAGTACAAGATATATAATAATCAACCAATCACTTGCAAGGATCACAAACAGCCAAATCGAGTAGAATAAATTCACCAACCAATTGTATCTGTTTCTTCGATAATACAATGTATTCAGTCGACTTTTTAATTAATTAGTACGAGATTAATTGAGATTACCTTGCACATGACAACTTCTCATCTTTTAGATTAACAATACGCAAACCTTCAAACAGCGCTTACTGACCAATCGTACTTACTTCAAATCAGCTTAGTTTCGACAATATTCTTCAACATAAAAACCTTGTAATCCCTAGGTAACGAGCCCCTGTCTCTGATACCAATTGATAAGATCGTTTTAAGCCTCTAGGGTTAACAATAACATAGACAATATGATCATGCAGCGGAATAATAAGAACATCATATGTTATTGACAACAAGGTTTTTCATCATCTCTAATAACAACTAATACAAAACCTAGGCATCCGTTGTAGGAACTTGATGCCTAGAACACAACGAACTCTTTTAGACGTCTACATCTTGACACACACACTAAACCTATGTCCCTTGTCCTCTTTATATACTAGAGGATTATGGTTACAAAAGACTACGAGGGACTAATAAATAAAAACTTCTTTACCAAGCAAGTCCCTTGTGTTTCATTCTTCATTAATTGAAGAATTCTTCTTTTGTCTTCTTAAGTCCTTCATCTTTCATATGTTTTGTCTTATCAACTCAAATATAATTCCCAACATTCTACCTCCTCAGATGACAATGACTCAGATGATGATTTAGGAGATTCTCCCAAACAAGGGAGGAAAACAGTTTCAAAGAATGAGGGAAGGAGAATTAACTTTGAAGAATTAGGAAGAGATGATATGGATATGGGTGAAGATCAGAATACTGAAGAGGTTCAACAAGAGACAGAGGAGATACCTCAAGATGAAGATACAAAAGTTGTTGATTTGGAAGTTCTTAAAGACACATTTGATACTGCTTCAAGTCAACCAACTGCTAGAGCTCAAGAAGGTACTGCTGGTTTGGTGGAACAAATTGTGGAAGTTTCAAGGCAGATGTCTCAAGCAGTACAAACTCCAACTGCAGCAGTACAAACTTAAATTGATACTGCTAAGCAAGAGTATGAGAGAAAAAGAAAGAAGAAAGGGAAAGCTCCTATGACTGAAGATGAAACTGAGCAACCAAGAGTAAAGTGAAGAACTCAAGCTCAAATTGATTTTGATGTAGAAGTGGCCAGGAAGACTCAAGAAGAAGATATTACTCACTTTATAGATGCTCAAAGACTATCAAAAGAATATACTCAAGCTCAAGTGGATGTTGATGAAGAACTGGCTAAAAAGTATGAAGAAGTAGAAAAAGCTAAAGCTCATGCAAAGAGAATACAAGCCATCATTGAAGCAGATGAAGTGCTACAAGCAAGAGTTGAAGAGCTCTACACTGATGGAAGTTTAACAGTGGATGAAAGAGCACAAAGGCTTGCAGATTTAATAAATGCCAGAAGTGAAGAAGTTGCACTCAAGGAGCTAATGGAGACTTTCAGGAAAAGTCAAAGAAAACCTGCAAGAGCACAAATTATTGCTGGAATGAAGAAGTTTTTGTGCAACCAAGACAATTGGAAGCCTGCTCAGCTCAAGGGAAAAGCACAAGAGGAGATTGAAAGACTGTACCACATAGCATACAAGAAGGTACATAAGTTCATTCCCATAGGTATTGAAGAAGAAACTCCACGATTGAAGAGAGCTGGCATCACATTAGAATCAGAGGCTTCAAAAATGCAAAAGACTGACAAAGAACCATATAAAACTAAAAGGAAGAATGGTGAAGGATTAACTGAAGAACAGCTTAAAGAGATGATCACAATAGTTCCTGAAGTTCTTTATGTAGATCCTATTCAAGCAAAACATCCAATCATCAACTGGAAAATCTACATAGACGAATTTGGAGCAGCTTGGAAGATCATCAAAGTTGGTAGTGTGACAGCAGTTTACAAAGATTTTGAAGACCTTGTCAGACCATGTGACAAGGAGGATTTAGTCACTCTATGGAAGCTGGTGCAAGATAAATTCAAGACAGATGAGCCAAAAGATGTAAAAGCAAAAGAGTTATGGGTTCATTTCAGAAGATTGTATGAGCCAGATCCAAGTGACAGATATTGGAGGTTTGAAGCTCACAGTACAAACACCTTGTCGAAGCTCTATAAATCAAGTGAAATACATCATGTTTCTACACAGGCTGGAGTGGATGTCTTCATGTTAGCTGAAAAGGAATATCCTTTAAGAGCAGGTGTTCTCACAGTAATGTTATCTTCAAAGCTAAGATGTAAAGAAAGAACAGAAAAGGTTGAAGATCTGCTACAAAGGATTTATGATCAGTGTGAAAGAGAGACAAGGGCTTTAAGGAGAAGATAGGTGTTTGGAAGAATCCCCCCTCATCGTCAAGGTTAAGGTATAATTCAACAAACTTAGTGATTTTTAGAGAAATCATAAATTTAGGGGAGGATTGTTAGGAATTAACCTTATCAGAACAAACTGCCAGGTATGAAGTTACAACTGATGGAAGATAACACTAGCAGTACAAACATACTTAGTACTGCTAGTTATATTACTTTGTACTATTTATGTCTTGACAGTTATGAAAGCATGTAATGTGATAAGTATAGAAAAGATATTGTGTATATCTTATAGTAATAGATTAATACGAATATTAGTTTACTTGTAACAGACTCCTTGTGCTATAAAAGGAGGTCCTAGGTTAGGTATTCGATATATCTTTAGCATACAAGTTTTGCATAGGCTTCAAGGTTGTAAACCCTAGTGCTATTCTTGATCACTCGTATTCATAATAATATTGAAGCTTTTGGTTTATTTCATTGTTCATTGTTTACTGTTTCATCAATATAACTGTTTCATACATTCATACAACAAATCTTCCTAAGTGTTAGCTAGTAAATTCCGCGTTCTAGTTGGCATATACTCAAAGTATCACTAACACAAGGAGTGTGTTATAGATCCTCACAGGTACCTAAAAATCATCTTCACAGCATGTAAGTGGGAAGCCTTAGGAGTGACTTGAAACCTTGCACATGCACATGCACATACAACAAACATAATATCTGGTCTTGAAGATGTTAGATACATCAAGGACCCAATCATAGACCTGTATATATGTACATCTACATCTTCTCCATCTGCATCCTTAAGCAATGGCTTGTCCTTATCCACAGGGGTGCTTGCAATCTTGGGCATCTGTGAATTGAAACTTCCTCAAGATCTCAGGAACATATTTATCTTGGCTGATAAATATCCCATTAACCTTTTGTTTAACCTGTAGCCCAAAAAAAAGGTGAGTTCTCCCATAGAACTCATTTGAAACTTATCATGCATAAGCTTCTCAAACTCTGTGCATATTTCCTTCTTTGTAGATCCAAAGACGATGTCATCTACATAAACCGATACAAGCAAGATATCTCGCTTCTGCTTCTTGATGAACAAAGTCTGATCAATTTTGCCCCTATGAAACCCATTCTCTAATAGATAAGTAGCTAAGGTTCCGCACCAGGCTCTTGGAGCCTGATGCAAGCCATAAAGAGCCTTCACCACTGATGCGTGGTTTTGCAACCTTGTAAGAGGTTTTACTTCTCAAGGGATCTTGAGAAGCTTGCAATCCCCACCAGGCAGTGTACCTGACTGATGTAGTATAGTGTAGTGGCAAGTACCGGGGGATTGATCGTTCTACTTGGGGAATAGTGTTCGTTAGGATTGAAAACTACTCTATATAGGTCTAAGGGTGAGGGATGATTCTTTTTGTATTTTTATATTTTATTGAAAGCAAGTAAAAATCTCGGGTATTTGGAAGAGTGGGCGGAATTAGTTGCTAATAAACTAACCCAAATAACTACTAATGCAAATAAAATAAAATAATAAGAAAATAAAAGGTTGTGAAACTAATATGGAGAAAAGTGTGTTTACTTAGATTTCATTACTCCCTAGCTATCTTTTACCGGTTAATTGGTTTGTTACAATTGTGTGGATGACGGGTTGTATTCCTTAATACCATTCGTAGGGCCGTGTACGATCTTCCCTAACTCTATAAGCGCAAACTTCATTCTATAGCGACACGTTTAGTATCCAAACCATGAAATCACTAGTAATTACTTATGCATTAAATACAACCAAATAATCGTAGTACACATCCGATTCATGTTTCTTAAGACGTTCAAGCAAGTCACCAATTGGAAGTTAGCCAGTTTTCTTAAGCCTAACATCGACATCACCCACCCACAACAATTAATAACAAACCAACAACAAGTAATCAATAGCTAGGTTTCATTAGATCTAAGCAAACACAAGAGAAACCTAGCCTAGCATGTTAATTGAAAGACAAGCATAAGATATAATCACACAACACATAGACATATTGAATGATTTGATGGAAGACTTATCTTTAATTAAGCATGGATGAAACAAGGGTGAAAAACCCTTGAAAAAGGCAGTAAATTCGACCTAGGGTTTAACCCTAAAGTTCTCCCAAAAGTTACACACTTTAATGAAGAAAAATCCTAAAGTATATATAGAAAATACATTCTGACGGCGTCAGGTTATAAATCCTGACGCCGTCAACTCGCCGTGTCTAGGGTTATCGGATCACCTAGATCTACTTCTGACGCCGTCAGCCTTTAAAACCTTCTGGGCCGTCTCTCTTTAACTTAACACCTGACGGCCTGGACCTTGTAACACCTGACGCCGTCAGGTGTAAACATCTTAAATCCTTCCTTGGTTGTCTAGTCGAGTCTGAATCCCACTCTTTCGTCTTCAGGTGACGGCATCAGTATCCAAAGCCTGACGCCGTCAGGTAGGAATTTCAGCATGATTTGAGACTTTGTCGTTTTCTTCACTTTTATGCTCCAAAAACGTCTAAAATGCAATGTTTTCCATAATTCCTCCTGAAAGTACCTAAAATGACAAAACCATTTAAGGCAATATTTGATCATAAAATAACGATTTAGGGATTAAATGACCCCCTAAAAGTGTAACACTTTTCGCCTCATCAAATACCCTTACACTTGAGATTTGCTTGTCCTCAAGCAAATGCGCTTTTATTCCAGTCAAAATATGAGCTAGGAGTCTTTTAACACTAATATAAAAGTAATTACAACAAATAGTTATTCCACCCTAGTCATAAAAAGCACGGAAATCATACACCAGCTCCTTAGCAAATAGATTACCATAGGCTTGGGAAAGGATCAAAAACCTCCTCCACTAGGCGTAAGCACCTAAGATAAACTATCAAAGAGGGCTTTTCAAGGGTTGTAACGTTAGGTGTAGGGATATGATAAACATGGTTTGTTGGAATAAAGGATATTTTTATTGGTGGCGAGTTAACTATCTTGATCAAATACATGCACAATGTGGCGTTGCTAAGCCAAGACTCGACTCAACTAAAGCTAATAAGAAAATAACGAAAATATAAATAAACATAAAAGGAAACGGGATGGTAGTCCGTATGTTTTTTCTCTTTTTCTTTTTCCAATTTTTTTTTTTCTTTTTCTTGTTTTTTTTTATTTATACACTCTTGCCCTACCATCCAAAATAATACATCATAGGGGCCTCGGTTCTCCCCTTACACTTGAACTTTTACATACTCTACAAATAACTATTCTAATGACTCGAATTAAGATAATCGAAAAACTTGGAATACTTTAAAATATTAACGCACATATGGGGGTAATAACTGACTTCTTCCCCATTACTCCATTACATTAGTACTTTGCCCATGAGTCCCAATCGTCCCAAAACAATATGTACAAGATATGACCCAACTTAGCAACCATGTAATCAATTAGACAATTAACAAAGGGTTTAAACATGTAACAATAATGCACTAAAGATGAGTGCATACAAGGTAGGCTAAGGCGATTTGGGTGTACATTTGGGGGTGGATTGTAAACAAATTCTTCCTTTAAGTAAAATGCTTAATGTTAGAAACAAAAAAGATAGGCTCTGAGGGGTGTACTAGGGGTATCGTGTACTAAAAATGAGTACATCGCAAAGGTGTGGGAGAATTACTTGACCAATGAAGTCAATGTAATTATATAAACAAGTGTAAAACAAAGGGTTATCCTAATGCCTCTTATCATGTAGTAGATCTAACTACACAAATGTAGTCTCACTTGTGGATTTGGGATGGTCACTAACGCAAGTTCTAGAATCTAAATACTACCGGTACACAAACAAGCATAAATGCTTTTCCTAAATAAACTTAGTAGATCGCTGGCGCGAGTCTTTTGACGCTTCAACTAACGGATGGTCACTAGTGCACTTCTTGGATCGCTGGCACGTTATTTGCATAACGGATGGTCTCCAAGTCATACACTAGATCGCTAGCGCGTTAGTCAATTAATCTAACACTCGGATGGTCACTACCTCGTTCATAAATTTTGAGTGGTACGGTTTTTGTGCTAGTAATAGAATTCCCTATCCATGAGACGCTTATTATGCCTAAATTTTCACTCCTATATGTTGTAAAAAATTTTAAATTTGGCGCTAAAATTGCCCTAACAAATATTTCTCTCAGTTTTATTACACATCTACCATTAAACAAATAAAAATCAAACGTAATTGCATTCTCTAAGGTGTCTTCATTTACCCCCCTACACTTAAGCCGAACATTGTCCCCAATGTTCACTAAAAAGATGTAAAAGTAAAGAAAATGAAAGAATGAAACAAATACTCCCCTGATTCGTTTGGTGTGAATCGTGTGGTTACATGGTTAGATCTTCTTCCAAGATGATGTAATATCTTCAAGATTAAAGCAGCGCCAAAAGCTTGATTCCATGTACGTCTCCTTGTCCAATATAACCTGTTAAACCTAAGAAAACAATCTAGGCAAACCTTGCGTAAAATCGGCGGTAAAATCTATATAAGGATATAATGCTTGTGGAATGAATGTTTGCAGATTCCTGGAGTTAAAGATGCAGTAAATTTCATAATCCCGGCAGAAAAACAAAACTTTCAAAAACTTTCTGGAATTAGTGCCTGACACCGTCAGAACTGGTCTGACAGAATTTTCATGTTTAGTTTCCGGAAAATTTCTGGAAAAACAAATACCTTAATTCCTGGAATCCTGCAAAATTTCATTATGACTCGATACAAGCATTTGACTCAAACAAATACTAATATGTATGTTCATTTTATATTGTTATGATTCATGTTCAATTCGTTCTTATAAACAAATTTAGATTTCCCTTACACTTATCTTTTGCAAAATACCTTTATATGTAGTTAAGACGAAGTTAAAAACAAAATAAAGCATTTTCACAAAGTAATTTGAAATATGAACCATAAATAATAAAAATAAAACATACATACGGAAACAAATAAAATCAAATAAGCAAACAAACAAAACAAATAAAGCTTGGGTTGCCTCCCAAGAAGCGCTTTTCTTTATTAACGAGTCTTGTAGCTAGACTCAAAGTCACTCTACCTAGTGTCACTAATGCTCACGTATCCAAGTGTGAGCCACCTAATTGTTGCCTCATCTCTCTTATAGTCATCACTTAGCTCTAAACATCCACGATAATACCTCTTATTCTTTTCATGAGGATATTTGAGCCCTTTCCTTATATCGTTTTCACTTAATATGCTATGAGGGGGAAGCCTATTACATCTCTCAGTAGAGAAATCCTTAAACCTAGGGTGCGCACAGGGCATTTGGTAGACAAAATCCTCATCCCCATCTGAGAATGTAATTAACCCTTCATTCAGTTTTTCATCTAACCTGGTTAGCCTTTTGAAGGGTTTCCCAAACACAACTTGAGTAAAGCTACTATCAATAAATTCTCCTAGATCCTCCATAATCATAAAATCCACTTGATAGGCAAAGCTTCCTACAAACACGTGCAATGTCTTAGCCCTGGCAACAATATTATCCCCTTGATATTCTAACCCATTTACCATGATTTTATTGTATTCGGTACGCGAAATTATGTTCATTGGTAAAGATGAGTTAAGGTAGGCGTCAAAGCTTCTAAATCCAATTTTAGGAAATTGCATATTAAACAAACTATCTTTCTCAATCTTTGTTCTAGGGTCAACATACTTGAGAGGGTTATCTTCCTCTTCTCCCTTAGGATCATCTATCACTTCCCCATCACCTAAGTCCTCATCGGAATCCGACGAATAATAAAAAGGGCCATTTTCATGGTCGGTGTCTTGGTCAGATTCGTCCTTATCAGAACTGTTGTTAAAGTGATGATCAGGTGACAGATTTGGTGGGTTTTCGTTTTCAGCAATAGGGGGCAGATTGGGTAGTTGGAAATTCCTACGATGGAAAACACGAATAACAGGGATCAAACGATCAATATTACTCATGAAGAAGTAATAGGAAACTACGAACAAAAGCACAAAGAATAAGATAGACTAGAGAAAACCTAGAAAAATAAACTAAAAATCTCACTAGAAAGGAATCTAATAAGTAGCCCTAAGTAAAAATAAAATTCTACCTAAGCAATAACTATTCCCCGACAGCGGCGCCAAAAACTTGATGCATGATTTTGCAACCTTGCAAGAGGTTTTACTTCTCAAGGGATCTTGAGAAGCTTGCAATCCCCACCAGGCAGTGTACCTGACCGATGTAGTATAGTGTAGTGGCAAGTACCGGGGGATTGATCGTTCTACTTGGGGAATAGTGTTCGTTAGGATTGAAAACTACTCTATATAGGTCTAAGGGTGAGGGATGATTCTTTTTGTATTTTTATATTTTATGGAAAGCAAGTAAAAATCTCGGGTATTTGGAAGAGTGGGCGGAATTAGTTGCTAATCAACTAACCCAAATAACTACTAATGCAAATAAAATAAAATAACAAGAAAATAAAAGTTTGTGAAACTAATATGGAGAAAAGTGTGTTTACTTAGATTTCATTACTCCCTAGCTATCTTTTACCGGTTAATTGGTTTGTTACAATTGTGTGGATGACGGGTTGTATTCCTTAATACCATTCGTAGGGCCGTGTACGATCTTCCCTAACTCTATAAGCGCAAACTTCATTCTATAGCGACACGTTTAGTATCCAAACCATGAAATCACTAGTAATTACTTATGCATTAAATACAACCAAATAATCGTAGTACACATCCGATTCATGTTTCTTAAGACGTTCAAGCAAGTCACCAATTGGAAGTTAGCCAGTTTTCTTAAGCCTAACATCGACATCACCCACCCACAACAATTAACAACAAACCAACAACAAGTAATCAATAGCTAGATTTCATTAAATCTGAGCAAACACAAGAGAAACCTAGCCTAGCATGTTAATTGAAAGACAAGCATAAGATATAATCACACAACACATAGACATATTGAATGATTTGATGGAAGACTTATCTTTAATTAATCATGGATGAAACAAGGGTGAAAAACCCTTGAAAAAGGCAGAAAATTCGACCTAGGGTTTATCCCTAAAGTTCTCCCAAAAGTTACACACTTAATGAAGAAAAATCCTAAAGTATATATAGAAATACATTCTGACGGCGTCAGGTTATAAATCCTGACGCCGTCAACTCACCGTATCTAGGGTTATCGGATCACTTAGATCTACTTCTGACGCCGTCAGCCTTTAAAACCATCTGGGCCGTCTCTCTTTAACTTAACACCTGACGGCCTGGACCTTGTAACACCTGACGCCGTCAGGTGTAAACATATTGAATCCTTCCTTGGTCATCTAGTAGAGTCTGAATCCCACTCTTTTGTCTTCAGGTGACGGAGTCAGCATCCAAAGCCTGACGCCGTCAGGTAGGAATTCCAGCATGATTTGAGACTTTGTCGTTTTCTTCACTTTTATGCTCCAAAAACGTCCAAAATGCAATGTTTTCCATAATTCCTCCTGAAAGTAACTAAAATGATAAAAGGAACGATTTAAGGCAATATTTGATCATAAAATAACGATTTAAGGATTAAATGACCCCCTAAAAGCGTAACACTTTTTGCCTCATCAACCACCTTGTAGACCTTATCTGGATGTTCAGGATCAATAAAACCTGGAGGTTGAGAAATGTACACACCTCCTCTTCAATAGTGTCATACAGAAATGCACTCTTCACATCCATCTGGTAAACCATAAAGCCCATGAATGAAGCATAAGCTAGAAAAAGCCTTGCCTCAATCCTTGCTACAGGTGCAAAAACCTCTTCATAATCTATCCCCTCTTCTTGAGTGTATCCCTGTGCTACAACCTTGCTTTATTTCTGACTACAATCCCTCTCTCATCCTTCTTGTTCCTGAAGACCCATTTTGTACCAATCACCCTCATACCCTTAGGCAAGTCTACCAGTACCCAAACCTTTTGAATCTTGAACTGTAGAAGCTCCTCTTGCATAGGTTCCACCCAAATTGAATCTGTGAGTTCCTTAAGAACATTCTTGGGCTCTTCTTGTGATAAGAAACAGACATACAAACATGTGTTTGTATCTTTATGTGTCTTCTCTTCATACACAGCACTGAGAAAAGCATGTTCATCTGAGTTCTTTGTTTGTCTTCTTTTCTTAACACCAGACTGTACATCTCCAATCACAAGATCAAGGGAATGATTCTTGTGTACCCTTGTATGAGGAGTTTTAGGAACTTCATAGGTGAGAGGAATGTTGTTGATATCTACTTCAAAGTCACCAAAAGGATCAGCATGTGGATTAGAATTAACTGTTGGATCAACATTGTTGAGATTTGGTCCACAAGTACTATCCTTTGGCTCAGCAGTACTAACTTCATTTGTACTGCTTTCAGGAAATTCTTATTCTTGATCATCCACTTCATTGTCATGAATTAGATCTGCATCATCTCCCTTTGCAGAATCACTAGAGTCTGGTGTATCATCATTCTTTAAAGAAGAATCAGGCAGAGAACCATCTTTCATAATTGGCATCAAAATGTAATCATTACCATTATGTTTTTCCATGCTTGGTTCACCTGCATTAAAACTATGTTCTGGACCTGCAAAATCATTAATATCTCTACCTGAAACAATTGGTACATAGTTCATAGATTCTGTTAGCACCTGCAACATTAATCTTATTCTCTAAAAACTCAATATGCAGGTTTTCCTCTACCATCCTGGTTTTGGTATTATAAACCCTAAAAGCTTTACTATGTATAGAGTACCCAACCAGGAATCCCTCATCTGCCTTTCCATCAAACTTTCCTAAATGATCTAAGGTATTCAAGATAGTGACATGACATCCAAATGGTCTCAAAACGCCAAGGGCAGGAGTTCTACCCCTAAAGAGTTCATAAGGTGTCTTGTTGTGAGATTTGACCACTAAAACTCTGTTCTGAACATAACAAGCAGTACTAACTGCTTCAAGCCAAAAAGTTATGGGCAGCTTTGAGTCAGCTAACATGGTCCTAGCAGCCTCTATCAGTGTCTTGTTCCTTCTCTCAGCAACCCTATTTTTCTGAGGAGTTCTAGCTACACTAAAATCTCTCTTAATACCTTTTTCTTTGCAAAAGTCATCCGAAACTCTATTGTTAAATTCTGTCCCATTGTCACACCTAATGATTTTAACTTTTTTATCAACTAAGTTTTCTATTTTAGTTATAAAGGTTTTAAGAATGCTACTGGTTTCATCCTTAGTTCCTAAAAAGAAAACCCATGTGAACCTACTATAATCATCAGTCAACACAAGACAATATTTCTTATACATTAAACTACTCACATATGTAGGACCAAACAAGTCCATATGAAGCATCAATAATGGTTGAGTTATAGAGTTTTGGGTCTTGGCCTTACAAGAAGCTTTGTGTTGTTTACTCTTAAGGCAAGCAACACATTTTTGGTCATTTTTAAAACGTTTTTGAGGCAAGCCTCTTACCAAACCATCTTTAACAATTTTATTTATGGTTTTAAAGTTAACATGACGAAGTCTCCTATGCCAAAGCATTGACTCATCCAATGTGGCTTTTGCTACAAGACAAGTGAGACTCTCTTTAGGAACAATTTTCTTCATGTCAACACTGTTCATATTGCCCTTTCTAGGAACTTTAAATAGTACCTGACTTTTATCAGGTAGCTTAAAGTCAGGAGATAGGACAAGACATTCAGCGTCTGTAAAAACAACTTTGTTCTTTTTGTCACACACTTGTGAGACACTAAAGAGAGTATACTTGAGTTCCTGCACAAAATACACATCTTCAAATTCAAGTTTATCGGTTTTAATTGTACCTTTATGATGAGGCGAAAAGTGTTACGCTTTTAGGGGGTCATTTAAGCCCTAATTCGTAATTATTTGATCAAATATTGCCTTAAATCGTTCCTTTTGTCATTTTAGGTACTTTGGAGAGGAAATCTGGAAAAGGGAGCATTTTGGACGTTTTTGGAGCATAAAAGTGAAGAAAACGACAAAGTCCCAAAAACATGTCGGAAACTGTACCTGACGGAGTCACCCTTTACAAGGTGACGACGTCACGCTTTGACAAAGAGGTGGATATGAAATTACACGAGACGCTCCAGAAAGTTTTGGTGAAATAACACGTAACGGCGTCACGCTTTGTGACGCCTAGGCCGTCACGTTATAAGCCAAAGAGAGACGGCCCAGAGAGAAAGAAAGGGGGACGGCGTCAGAAGTGGATCTGAGCAATCCGAGAAGAGTTTTGGTGGCGAGGTGACGGCGTCATAGGCTATAACGTGACGCCGTCAGATTGTAAAATCTATATATAGTTTTCTAATTTTTATTCATTAGTGTGCAACTTTTGGGAGAACTTTAGGGATAAACCCTAGGTCGAATTTTACTGTATTTTCAAGGGTTTTTCACCCTTGTTTCATCCATGCTTAATTAAAGATAAGTCTTCCATCAATCATTTAATATGTCCATGTGTTGTTTGATTTTATCTTATGCTTGTCTTTACATTAACATGCTAGGCTAGGTTTTTCTTGTGTTTGCTTAGATGTAATGAAACCGAGCTATTGATTATTGGTTGATGGTTGGTTATTAATTGTAACATGCTTGAACGTCTTAAGAAACATGAATCGGATGTGCACTACGATTAATTGGTTGTGTTTAATGCATAAGTAACTATTAGTGATTTCATGGTTAGGGTACTAAACGTGTCACCATAGGATGAAGTAGGAGTTTATAGAGTTGGGGAAGGACGTGCATGCCCCACGAATGGTATTAAGGAATACAACCCGTCATCTACACAATTGTAGCAAACTAATCAACCGGTAAAAGATAGCTAGGGAGTAATGAAACCTAAGTCAACACGCTTTTCTCCATATAAGTTTCACAACCTTTTATTTTCTTGTTATTTTACTTTATTTGCATTTGTAGTTATTTGGGTTAGTTGACTAGCAACTAATTCCGCCCGCTCCTTCAAAAACCGAGATTTTACTTGCTTTCCATAAAACATAAAAGTACAAAAAGAATCATCCCTCACTCTTAGACCTAATTAGATTAGCTTTCAATCCTAACGAACACTATTCCAAAAGATAGCTAGGGAGTAATGAAACCTAAGTCAACACGCTTTTCTCCATATAAGTTTCACAACCTTTTATTTTCTTGTTATTTTACTTTATTTGCATTTGTAGTTATTTGGGTTAGTTGACTAGCAACTAATTCCGCCCGCTCCTTCAAAAACCGAGATTTTACTTGCTTTCCATAAAACATAAAAGTACAAAAAGAATCATCCCTCACTCTTAGACCTAATTAGATTAGCTTTCAATCCTAACGAACACTATTCCCCAAGTAGAACGATCAATCCCCCGGTACTTTCCACTACACTATACTACATCGGTCAGGTACACTGCCTGGTGGGGATTGCAAGCTTCTCAACATCCCTTGAGAAGTAAAACCTCTTGCAAGGTTGCAAAACCACGCATCAAGTTTTTGGCGCCGCTGCCGGGGAATAGTTATTGCTTAGGTTGAAATTTATTTTTATTAGGTCTACTCATTAGATTCCTTTCGAGTGAGATTTTTATTTTCTTTTTATTAGCTTTCTCGTAGTCTATCTTTTCTTTGTGTCTTTGTTCGTAAAAATATTTCCGTTGACTCTTCCGTTCACCATTATGGAGAACATAAATACACCAAATCCGACACTAGAGTTTTAAATGAAGAAATATAATTATACTAATTCGGATATATCAAAATGGATTAAAATGAGGAGGACAGGATCTCGCATTGATTTTAGTGAGTACCTTGAGAAAGGAGACCAAGTGAACAAAACTTTTGAAAAGGTTACCTTTGGAGCTCCATCAAACCCTCAAGATACCTCATTTAGTGAAACCTATGCACCATATGAGCCTTCACCTAGGGTAGTTTCTTATGAACCACCTAGGTGCATGCTTGGATTAGATTTCACTAAGACATATGATGAACATGAGGAATCCTTTAGGCAAAAATAACATAGTGATCAAGTTATTGAGAATGATTCTTATGAATCGGACCAAGAATTTGAGATGAATAGAAGATTTGAGATACCTAGGTGCATGTTGGGGATTGACTTCAGCAAAATACATAATAAGCACATAGGTGATCTAGATGTGATGGAGGATAAGGCGAAAAATCCAAGTCCACTAAGTACTCCACAAGTCCCACCATCAGTTGAGGCACATACACCACCCGTGACTTACCTGGAAGAAGTAGAAGAAACTTTAGGAACCCCAATAGAGGTAGAGCCCTTGGACCAAACACAACTAGAGGAAATAGGTTCGAATACTTGTAGTCACAACCTTTCTCTTAGTTCTGTGGAAGTTCCTAGTTTTGATAAACCGGAGCCTCAACCACAATCCTTACCCGATCTTCCATCCTTAGATGTGAATCTAGGAGACGAAAAAGGCCCCGATCCAACCATCAAACCATGTAGTACAGGTAGTTTTGGGATGAAGGTAGTCGACTCTAAGCCTTGTAGAGAGGAAGTCGATATAGGACTGGAACATAACCTTACATGCTTACATCGCCCATTTGTAAGTAATCACAAGAAACATTATGGGTTTAAACTGGGTTTATTAGGTAAAGATGGATTGTCAACTAGGAGTCTCTTGAAATTGATAGAAGATGATCCATTTTTAGGAGAAAACTTCAAGTCACCCATTGACCCAATTGAACTAGGTACGGTTATGATGAAAGGAGCACACCCGTTTGAGCATATAATTCATCCACCACTCTCTCCTCACGAGGCATACTTCCACCGAAATGGTGTGTATCGCTACTATCACCCGCACTTAATCCTAAGTGTAGGGAAAACCTCAACTTTATTCGTTAAATAAGGGTAGAGTCAAGCTCATGACTCGAACAAAAAGAAGCGCTTCTTGGGAGGCAAACCAAGCTTTATTTGTTTGTTTGTTTGTTTATTTGATTTTATTTGTTTCCGTATGTGTGTTTTATTTTCGTTGTTTATGATTCATGTTTCAAAGTAAATTGTGAAAATGCTTTATTTGGTTTTTAACTTCGTCTTAACTACATATAAAGGTATTTTGCAAAAGATAAGTGTAAGGGGAATCCAAATTTGTTTATAAGAACAAGATTGAACATGAATCATAACAATATAAAATAAACATACATATTAGTATTTGTTTGAGTCAAATGATTGTATCGAGTCATAATGGATATTTTGCAGGAATTCCAGGAAGTAAGGCATAGGTTTTTCCAGAAATTTTCCGGAAACAAAATTTAAAACTTTTGTCAGATCACTCTGACAGCGTCAGCCATTAAAAGCTGACGGCGTCAGGTGTAAAATTCTGGAAAATTTTGCAAAATTTGTTTTTCATCCGGAATTGTAAAGTTTCATTAAACCCATATTTTATAAACTCTAGGAATCTGCAAATATTCATTCCACAAGCATTATATCTTTATTGCTTTCTAGGATTTTAGTATATATAGATTTTGCCGCCGATTTTACGTGAGGTTTGCTATGTTTGTTTTGTCAGGTTTAACAGGTTATATTGGACAAGAAGATGATTTATATTCTGGAAGGAAAGCTTTTATGTTCATTTTCCTGGAGGAAGATCTAACCATGTTACCGCATTATCCACAACGAACGAATCAGGGGAGTATTTGTTTTCATTCCTTTACCTTCTTTACTTTTACATCTTTCTATTTGAACATTGGGGACAATGTTCATCTTAAGTGTAAAGGGGGGGGGGGTAAATTATGATACCTCATAGGATGCAATTACACTTGATTTTTGTTTGTCTAATAGTAGGTGTGTAATAAAACTAAGAGAAATATTTGTTAGGGTGATTTTAGCGCCAAATTTAAAATTTTTTGCAACATATAGGAGTAAAACTTTAGTCTTAATAAGCGTCTCATGGATAGGAGTTGTATGACTAGCACGAAAAACCGTACCACTCAAAAACTTTTCCTCAAATATGTGAGGTTCACCCCTAGAATTGTTAGGAAAAGCATTCATTGTTGGTGCTTATGAGTGTACCGGTAGTACTTAGATTCTAGAACTTGCGTTAGTGATTCCCGAGACCGCTAGTGAGACTACATTCGTGTAGTTAGGATTTACTACATGATAAGATGTATTAGGATAACCCTTATTTTACACCCGTATTATAATTACATTGACTTCATTGGTCAAGTAATTTTCCCACACCTTAGCGTTGTACTCATTTTTAGTACACGATACCCCTAGTACACCCCTCCGAGCCTATCTTTTTTGTTTCTAACTTTAAGCATTTTACTTAAAGGAAGAATGATTGGTGCTGAACAGTCAACTAAAATCAACCAAGGATTTGGTCAACAAAAGTCAAACTATCAAGGACATAATGCAATTACACCAAAGGAGTACAGAATATCCCCAGGTCGTTTAATCCCAACGAGGTGTGAAATCTGTAATAAAACGAATCTGTGATCAGGAATATTGAACAGAAATGGGGGTATAAGTGATTACACTAATGAAATATAAGTGATTATAGCTTAAACAGACTATATCAATAAGTACGTGAAATCAAATTATCCAAAAAAGTAAGAGAACTTAAAAACGTACGTTCTGGTTCAAATAAACGTAAACGTACAAAACAAAAGGTGGAATTATAACTATAGAGGAATTTGCATGCCTTAGCGGCTTAAAATGATTTTAGCGCCAAATTTAAAATTTTTTGCAACATATAGGAGTAAAACATTAGTCTTAATAAGCGTCTCATGGATAGGAGTTGTATGACTAGCACGAAAAACCGTACCACTCAAAAACTTTTCCTCAAATATGTGAGGTTCACCCCTAGAATTGTTAGGAAAAGCATTCATTGTTGGTGCTTATGAGTGTACCGGTAGTACTTAGATTCTAGAACTTGCGTTAGTGATTCATCCCGAGACCGCTAGTGAGACTACATTCGTGTAGTTAGGATTTACTACATGATAAGAGGTATTAGGATAACCCTTGTTTTACACCCGTATTATAATTACATTGACTTCATTGGTCAAGTAATTTTCCCACACCTTAGCGTTGTACTCATTTTTAGTACACGATACCCCTAGTACACCCCTTCGAGCCTATCTTTTTCGTTTCTAACTTTAAGCATTTTACTTAAAGGAAGAATGATTGGTGCTGAACAGTCAACTAAAATCAACCAAGGATTTGGTCAACAAAAGTCAAACTATCAAGGACACAATGCAATTACACCAAAGGAGTACAGAATATCCCCAGGTCGTTTAATCCCAACGAGGTGTGAAATCTGTAATAAAACGAATCTGTGATCAGGAATATTGAACAGAAAAGGGGGTATAAGTGATTACACTAATGAAATATAAGTGATTATAGCTTAAACAGACTATATCAATAAGTACGTGAAATCAGATTATCCAAAAAAGTAAGAGAACTTAAAAACGTACGTTCAGGTTCAAATAAACGTAAACGTACAAAACAAAAGGTGGAATTATAACTATAGAGGAATTTGCATGCCTTAGCGGCTTAAATGCAAATTAAATAAACTTAAACTATTTATTTATAATATAGAAACTTATTAAAAAGATAAGAAAACCTAAAAACCTAAAACGCATACGTTTACGTAATAATTACGTAACCGTAACAAAATAAAAAGTGAAATATGATCAATACAAATCCCACGAATGTGAAATTTATATTTTTGGGATCCTAATAATAAAAGAAAATTATTTAAAAATTAAAATTAATTATTAAACTATTTATTTAATTATTATTAATTAGAAACTATTTTTAACTATTTAATAATACACTAAAATACAATTAAATATGAATTTAAGCTAAATAACTGAAATTTTAACTTTGAAAAATCTAATTATTAATTAATTATTACACTATTTATGTATTTATTATTAATTAATTACTATTTATTAATTATTTAAACTAACTTTGATTTATTATAAATAGTAAATAAACTCTAATAAATCTGAAACTTTTTCTATAAATATTATATAAGTACAGGAACCTAGGAAAATTATAAAAACTATATGTCCTTAATAAAAATAAGCTAATAAGCAATTAAGCTCCTAAATAGAAGCTATCACTTAGCTTTAAAATGATGCTTTTGTGTTTTTATTTTTATGGACCTAATAAACTACTGAAAATAAGAAAGTTTAATGAAAATAAAAAGTTTAAAAGTGAAAAATAAAGAGTTGTAAGCTTTTGAGCTTAAGCAGTTTAGCTTTTGGGCTAAACTTTGGAAATTTAAGCTTTGAACAAGCTTGAAACAAGCTCAACAACTGGAACCAAAAG
>LBNU01026742.1:0-17444 GCA_014162995.1 Artemisia annua | reverse complement strand
TCCTGCCAAGTTTGAATAGTTCAAGGGTAATTTTTGATAATTTCCAATTTTTAAATACCCGAGGACTAGTTTTGCCAATTTTGAAACTTGAGGGGTAAAAGTTGCCATTTTAAGAAAACTTTCATCCAGGGACTAAAAGTAAACAAGTTTGATTTCCCATGGACTAATGTTGACTTTTCATTCATTTTAAACCTTCAAGGACTAGTTTTGACAAAGTGTGAAACTTCAGGGGCCTATTTTGCCATTTTTCAAACTTGAGGGACCAAAGTTGCCATTTTGAAATTTTTGAATTTAAAGGATTTCTTTTGACAACTTGTGAATCCCAAAGGACCTTTGATGATAATTTTCCATGTTTTGAATTACCAGGGACTAGATTTGCCAATTTTTCAAAGTTCAGGGACTGAAACTGCCAATTATGCAAACTTGACTGTTTTTCATCAGTTTTCAATCCTTTTGTATCCGAAACACATAAAAACACAATTCAAAGATATTTTATGTATTTTGTGACATTTTTGTGTGTTTTCAGATATTTTTGCAGTCTAAATGTGATAGAAATGATGAGTATTTGCACACTCATCAAAGAATTTGTTTACAATCCACTCCCAAATGTACACCCAAATCGCCTTAGCCTACCTTGTATGCACTCATCTTTAGTGCATTATTGTGAAAACATTTGTTTAAACCCTAAGTTAATTGTCTAATTTATTACATGGTTGCTAAGTCGAGTCATATCTTGTACATATTGTTTTGGGACGATTGGGACTCATGGGTAAAGTACTAGTGTTATGGAGTAATGGTGAAGAACATCAATTATTACCCCCATGTATAATTGTTTAAAGTACTCCAAGTGTTTCGATTATCTTAATTCGAGTCACTAGAATAGTTATTTGTAAAGTATGTAATAGTTCAAGTGTAAGGGGAGAACCGAGGCCCCTATGATGTATTATTTTGGATGGTAGGGCAAGAGTGTATGCACAAAAAAAAAGTAGAAAACTAAGAGTGGAAAAAGCATACGGACTACCATCCCATTTCCTTTTATGTTTATTTTAAATTTTCGTTATGTTTGTTTCATTAGCTTAAGTCGAGTCGAGTCTTGGCTTAGCAACGCCATATTGTACATGTAATTTATTTAGATGATTAACTTGCCACCAGTAAAGATTGCCTTTAACCAACAAAACCGTGTTTATCATATCCCTACACCTAACGTTACAACCCTTTAAAAGACCTCTTTGCTAGTTTATCTTAGGTGCTTACACCAAAGTGGTGGAGGTTTTTGATCCTTTCCCAA
The DNA here is from genome assembly GCA_014162995.1 of Artemisia annua. NCBI lineage: Eukaryota > Viridiplantae > Streptophyta > Magnoliopsida > Asterales > Asteraceae > Artemisia > Artemisia annua. The sequence goes on along the minus strand of LBNU01026742.1, from coordinate 16,156 downwards.
GCCTATGGTAATCTATGTGCTATGAGAGGTAGTGAGTGATATTTTTCCATTTCCATTTATGATATATACCTTTATAACACCTGAGAGATGTGAGTATCTAAACACTATTTGTGAGGTGCTAGTGTATAATTTCCGTGCTTACTTTGATTAAGGTAGAACGATCATTTGTTGTAATTACTTTTATATTAGGATTAAATGACCCCTAACTTGAATTTTGATTAGAATAAAAGCGCATTTGCTTGAGGACAAGCAAATCTCAAGTGTAAGGGTATTTGATGAGGCGAAAAGTGTTACGCTTTTAGGGGGTCATTTAAGCCCTAATCCGTAATTATTTGATCAAATATTTCTTTAAATCGTTCCTTTTGTCATTTTAAGTACTTTGGTGAGGAAATCTGGAAAAGGGAGCATTTTGGACGTTTTTGGAGCATAAAAGTGAAGAAAACGACAAAATCCCAAAAACATGCTGGAAACTGTACCTGACGGCGTCACCCTTTACAAGGTGACGGCGTCACGCTTTGACAAAGAGGTGGATATGAAATTACACGAGACACTCCAGAAAGTTTTGGTGAAATAACACGTGACGGCGTCACACTTTGTGACGCCTAGGCCGTCACGTTATAAGCCAAAGAGAGACGGCCCAGAGAGAAATAAAGGGGGACGGCGTCAGAAGTGGATCTGAGCAATCCGAGAAGAGTTTTGGCGGCGAGGTGACGGTGTCACAGGCTATAACGTGACGCCGCCAGATTGTAAAATCTATATATAGTTTTCTAATTTTCATTCATTAGTGTGCAACTTTTGGGAGAACTTTAGGGATAAACCCTAGATCAAATTTTACTGTATTTTCAAGGGTTTTTCACCCTTGTTTCATCCATGCTTAATTAAAGATAAGTCTTCCATCAATCATTCAATATGTCTATGTGTTATTTGATTTTATCTTATGCTTGTCTTTACATTAACATGCTAGGCTAGGTTTTTCTTGTGTTTGCTTAGATGTAATGAAACCTAGCTATTGATTATTGGTTGATGGTTGGATATTAATTGTTGGGGGTGGGTGATTTCAATGTTAGGCTTAAGAAAACTGTCTAACTTTCAATTGGTAACATGCTTGAACGTCTTAAGAAACATGAATCGGATATGCACTACGATTAATTGGTTGTATTTAATGCATAAGTAACTATTAGTGATTTCATGGTTAGGATACTAAACGTGTCGCCATAGGATGAAATAGGAGCTTATAGAGTTGGAGAAGGACGTGCATGCCCCACGAATGGTATTAAGGAATACAACCCGTCATCGACACAATTGTAGCAAACTAATCAACAGGTAAAAGATAGCTAGGGAGTAATGAAACCTAAGTAAACACGCTTTTCTCCATATAAGTTTCATGACCTTTTATTTTCTTGTTATTTTACTTTATTTGCATTTGTAGTTATTTGGGTTAGTTGACTAGCAACTAATTCCGCCCACTCCTTCAAAAACCGAGATTTTACTTGCTTTCCATAAAACATAAAAGTACAAAAAGAATCATCCCTCACTCTTAGACCTAATTAGATTAGCTTTCAATCCTAACGAACATTATTCCCTAAGTAGAACGATCAATCCCCCAGTACTTGCCACTACACTATACTACATCGGTCAGGTACACTGCCTGGTGGGGATTGCAAGCTTCTCAAGATCCCTTAAGAAGTAAAACCTCTTGCAAGGTTGCAAAACCACGCATCACTTTACCAATAATTCTACCGCTAATTCCTCACCCAAAGGTAACATATCCTCCATCCATAGGTGTAAAGTCTGTGAGGTACGATATGTTCCCTGCCATGTGCCTAGAGCATCCATTGTCAGCATATCCTTGATCTTCTTCATCAACTTGTGGATGTCCCTGCACATAAAATAAAGGAAATTAGTTTCCTTTGGGGACCCAAGCCATTACTGACTTGGATCTGCCTCGTGCATCAATGTAATTATATTTCTTCATGGTAATTAATGCACTGTTGGATTTGGAGGGTCTCCATCTCCAACATGCTAAGGCCTTAACAACATTGCCCTCATTTGCCCTAACAGTGTTCACAAACCTAACAGTACTAACCATTGGCCTAGCAGTACAAACTGCTAGCTTAGCAGTTTTGGCAATTTGACTCCAAATTTTGTTATGAAACACTGGTTTCTTGTAAAAGGGCATGTTAACAGTTTGTTGTGCTGTTTTATAAAAACTTGAAGTTGGTTTAGCATTTGAAACTATTTGTTTTGGGTAAGCAGTATAAACTGGTCTAGCAGTACAAAGAGGTTTAAGGACAGACTTCATCGAAACTGCTCTGGGAGTCATATTACTGTTCACATTAAGGTGAGTTTTTCTTGAAAAATAGTTGGTGTTCACCCTTGCATTTGTATTCCCATTCACCCTTGTATTCCCATTTACCATCCTTTTCCCTTGTTGGTAGTTGCAAAAAGCCTGCAAGTGATCAAAACTACCACAAACATAGCAAGCCTTATTAGACATAAAAAATTCATTGCCTAGTTGTTGGGACTTAATATTGTTCCAATTCCTTTGTTTTCCCCTAGGGCATTGAGACCTACTTGTGGACCTATACAACTCTGCATATTTAACTGTTGACCTAGTTTGTTTTACTTGCTTTCTAGGTGTAACAGTTTCAACCTTAACAGCAGTTTCTACCTTAGCTATAGCAGGTCTAGCTGTTTTCTCATCAACTTTCACATCAGACACATTTTTCTCAACCACTGAGGTGTCACTGGCACTCTGAAAAACTTCATTGACCTCTTCAGGTTTTTCTAGACTAACACTCTCCTTAGCCTTAGGTCCATATTCAAATTTAGATTCTGGGAATTCATCTAAACCTGTGTGTGCCAAATCAATACCTGGAGGTGAAGGTACCCTTCTATGTGGTGGTGGAATAGACTTATATACTAAATCTGACTTAGCTTTGTTCATAATCTGACACTCCCATATTTTATTAACCCCTTTAGAAGCATATTCTAGAGTGTCTACACTTAGCCGTATATTATCCTTTTGCTGCTTAATCTTTTCTAGTTCTTGTTTAAGCATATTTATCGCAACATCTTTTTGAGAGATGTCTCTTTTGAGTACAACAATGTCCTCAGTAAAGACAACCCATTTTGTTTGTAGAACACTAGTTGTGCTTCTACAACAGCTAAACCTCTTTTATGATTTGATAAATTATAGTTACTTTGGTTAAGCTCTATTCTCTGATCATCATATTGCTTTTTAAGTGTTTCATAATATTTTAAAGCAAAACAAGATTTTGAACAACTTTTTACTGAATGTACCTCAGAGTCCGAAAATGCCATTAGTGCCATAATGGTTGGTGCTTCCTCCTTATCAGCCATGAAGCTCCAGTCATATCTAAGCCCATCAATTGCTACCATTGCCTTTAAGCAGGCTCCTCCTTCCTGCTGTCCTGCTGATTTCTGTACCCTTTGCCTCAGTTATCCTGTTGTCTAGGCCCTCTACATTCTCTGGCAAAGTACCCCATCTTGTGACAGTTATAGCACTCCACTTTTGACTTATCAAACCCTGCTGTATCACTACCACTGATAGTGATTTTCTTCCCAGTTTTTTGGAAGAACTTCTTTGCCCTCATGCTTAGAAGTGCAATTTGCCACTTCAAGTCCATCCCTTCCAGATCATCTTCATTCAGCTGTTGAATATCATCATGGGATAACATAGACCCACTGGCTTGACTTGTCAAGAAAGCATAGAATGTAGAATCACCTATGCCAGCAGTAGTGGTTTGTGAACCAGTAGTACAAACACCAGGGCTAGCAGTACTATGTTTGGCGACTTGTATGCAGGTGGAATGTCGTTCTCCTTGCTCCCTGAATAACTCTGGACTTCTATATGGTGGAATGATGTGAAAGTGATGTTCAAAACTCGGAATTAGGGCTGGTATTTATAGTGCCCGACTCCACTACAGCGTAGCTCTAGGGTTGGCTACGTTGTAGCCTTTGTAAATTACAACTACGCCGTAGCTTGATCATGGGCTATGGGCGTAGAACTTCTGCTGACACTTCTACGGCGTAGTTATATCAGAAACTACGCCGTAACTTCATCAAGGATCACAGATATTCTTCACTGTTTGATTATAGGACCTACGGCGTAGCTTGAATGTTCGCTACGTCCGTAGAAGTCTTGTTGGAATAACTACACCGTAGTCGATGTGTCGACTATGCCGTAGGTCTTTGGTGGACTTCGTCTGGTCTTCTGAGTGAGCTACGGTTAAACTAGAGCAAGTGGCAATTTCCCAATCATAAACCAAGACTACACGGTAGGCTAAGGCGAATAGGTGTATCGAAAAATTAATAAAATGGGTAAGAAACGAAAGGATAGGCTCAAAAGGTGTAACTAGGGGAATCTTGCACTAAAGATGAGTGCAACATAAAGGGTTTAAACACCGGGGTCGAAGAGTCAATGCGACTAATCGATAAACGCACACATATAGGCTTTTTGGGTGATAATCCTAAAATATTGCCTTCTTAAAAAGTTTCTTCTAAATGTATTAAGAAAACTCAACACACTACTCGTCTATGGTCTCAAAATGATGTTACAGGCCAAGTTCTAAAGTTTACAAACTACTGGCACACTCATAATTTTGGTGGATTTGGGGTAAAACAGGGGAAACAGAATAGGCTAAACCTCACCATGATATCAATGGTTAAATGTGCTTGGCTAAGGTCTATTCTAGTTAGGTTCGGAAAAACATGTCAAAATTTTAAAAATGGCACAATTTTTCAAAATAAACTAGAAAAATGGGGCAAATAAAAGTTCAAGTTGTAATTCTACTCCCGTCCCCCCACTTGAATTGTATAAAGTCCCTTTTGTACATAAATAAGCAAATAATAAAGAGGAGATAAGTAGAATTCGAACAAGAACTTCCTTAAAATTCGCTCTTGAAAATGATAGAAGGATTATATTTGAAAAACGTGCCTTCACTTTGCCTAAAGAGCAAACTTAATATCCTTGAAATCACACAACTACCAAAAGCATAAAACCTAAAAAAGAAAAATAAACAAAGAAATAGAAATCCTAACTTACTTTCGTAGGAATCACGGTTGCATTTAGCGTATGCAACAAACCTTTTAAACCACTTGGTGTCCCAAGTGGACGAGTGAAGTCTCGTGAGGGTTTACAGTGAACACACCCACAAAATTCATTTAAAACTAATACAAGGTTAAAGTATGTTTTGTTTAAAAAGATTTAAAATTTATAAGGTACAGGAGAAAGCTACGGCGTAGTGGGAATACCGAGCTACGTCGTAGGAGTTAAAATCTTACAGACTGACACCTAGAGAATGCTACGGCATAGTTTTATGATGGGCTACGCCGTAGTTCAGTTCTGAGGGACGTTTTTGGAGTGAAGAACTTCAAATTCTGCTCCTCCACCTTCCATGCTTCTCTTTTACCTGCAAATTAATCATAACAAAGACATACAAAGCCCAACTATGCTAAACAAAATAAAAAAAACAAAGGATAATTCGGGTTGTCTCCCTAAAGAGCACTTTTGTTTATTATCGAGTCTTTAAGTTAGACTTACTACTACGGGTCTTCACGTGGGTAGTTGGGCTTGTCCGCCCTTACCTTTGTTCCAAGTGGTGGGTGACTGGTCCCAAACATCCGGAGCTATATATGGTGTCAAGTTATATCGATCTTCAACCAAGAAGTTAGCCTTGACCCATTCGTCACGGTATTGAATCTCTAATTGCTTGTCCGATTGTATTTCTCCAAATTTCACTTTGACCCCATTTTGAAATGATATCCCATGGTAGCCGACTTGTCCTCTCTTATGTGCATTAAAACATGCCCATTCGCGACGTTTGGCTATATGGACTTCGGGATTTTTTCCTCCATTACATTCCTTTTTAAAAGGATCACATGTAGGCCAAGCTTGGGTTGTTCCCTTGTATGTCATCATAGCGGGTATACAAAAGTGAACCGTCCATTCAACCTTCTCGTTCAAGTTGGAGTTCATGAAATGGTCTTGGAACCATGTTTCCATAAGGATTCGTGCGTCCTCAAAACACCACCAGACGTTTGCTTCTTTCTTCAACCGTCTTACCCGAAACAGGCCTCCACCATTACAATATTTGACAAGAGGGTCACACGTAGGAAGAGTTAATTTGGACCCATTAACCATAGTTGTCGTAGGCGCACAATAGTGAAGCTTTGTTGCAATAGTAACCGGTCCACCTTCATCGTCCCCTGTTTCTAATCTTTGATCTTCTTCATCGCTATCATCCTAAAAAGATTCATCGTCCTCATATGAGTTTACCTCCTGCTTGTATTTTGAACACAAAGGAGTCGTATATGAGAAAAGATCATCGGAGATTTCAAGCATCTCCGGAAGAATTTCTTCTACCACTTGATTTGCCATGCATGAACTAGCTATTTTCTTGTTTTCATGAGATGAAATCATATTGATTTTGAACACAACCCTTTCGTCATAAACTCCAAATGAGATTTCTTTCTCAAACACATCGATTCGGGTGCGTGCAGTGGCAAGGAAGGGTCTTCCTAGGATAAGGTATTCTTTGGGAATATTAGCCATGTCAATAACAACAAAGTCCGCAGGGAACAGAAATTTGTCAACTTTAAGGATGACATTATCCACTATCCCAATTGGATTTGTTTTGGTCGTGTCTGCCATCTCGATCACCAAGCTAGTTTTCGTAAGACTTGTCAACTTAAGGGATAGAAATAAAGATAATGGCATAACATTAATACTAGATCCCAAATCAGCCAATGCCAACAAGTTAGAGTTACCGATTGAGCATGGAATGACGAAGCTTTTCGGGCTACCCTCATTTTTTGGTAATTGGCAAGGCATCTCTTCACTAGGCTTGGTTTCTTCCTTCAGAAGGATTTCTTCATTAGATTTGAGCATGGAAGCTTGTGGATGAATCTTTGTCTTCATCTCCTGCAAAAATTGCCTTGCATGCCTGATTCGTCCCGAACAGTCAGATATTATCAACCAAATAAATGGTCAACAATGGTCAAACTATAAAGGACGAATGCAATGGACCAAGGGAGTATAGTGGTTATCCTCGGGTCGTTATGTCCCGACGAGACGTGATATGGTGTATTAGACGTTAAGAGATCAAGTGATTATGAAACGATGATTGAAATGGAATTTGATGTGAATTATGAGAACAAATCGAATTTTAACTAAAGACTGATTTCGCACATCAGTCAAAAAGAAAATAGAAACTAAAATTAAAAACGTATACGTTTACGTTTAATAAAAACGTCAACGTACGAAAATAAAAATGAAAACGAAAATCTAAAAATACCTAGAATATGAAAACATATTTTTGAAATCCTAAAAATAAATAAAAATTATTGGAAAAAGAAAATTATTTATTACACTATTTATCTAATTATTATTAATTAAAAACTAATTATCTAATTATTAAATACTAATTAAACTAAATTAAATTATAATAAATACTAGGTGAACAGTAAAAATTCTACAAAAATTCCTAAAAATAATTTAAAACACTAGAAATTTAAGAAAAATATAAAATCAGATTATTATTAATTAAAAATTAAAAAAGAAAATTAAATTAAAATCTATAAATAGAAGCTATCACTTAAAATTAAAAAAAATGATGTTTTTGTGATTTTTCTTTTTGAAACCTGTAAAATAGACAAAAATAAGAAACTTTAAAAAAGGAACTTTTGCTGGAAAGGTCAAATAAGCTCAAAAAGAGCTTAATAACCTCAACAGTTGACTTTTGTTGACCAAATGAGGAATTAAGCTCAAATGAGCTTAAAAGTGGTCAACCAAAGTCAAGTCAGATGAAAATAAGTCAAGTGGACTTGGAAAAGCCAAAATCACCCAATTCAGCCCATAGAATAAGCTCAAAATCACAAATAAGCAGATTGGCTTATTGGATTCTGAAAGGAAAATGGGACAGACTTGGGAGGTGAATTAAGGTGGGGTCCACTGAGCTAAAAGCTCAAGAAATGGATGAAATGCAATCTGGGCTAGGTGGTGAGCTTGTAGGAACAAACATCTCACAAAAAGCCCCAGAGATAAGCTCAGAATGAGCTTGTGAAGGTGGTGGGTTGCACAAGTGTGCAGACTGTGCAGAATTTGCACAAAATGGAAAGGTCAAGCAGCCCTATCAAAGGGCTTTGGAATTGATGCAAAAGAGTTGGGGCTTGTAGACTGGTAGCAGGGCTACACAAAAGACCCAATGCTACAAACTTAAGCTCAATAGGGAGCTTATGATGAAGCTTGGAAGATGGTTACCTACACTGAGTGATCAGTGTAGGTGGTTGCTTGTTCAAAAGAAAGAAGCCAAATAAGCAGTCTAAATAAGCATACCAACAACTATCAAAGCTCATACAACAATTACAACAGCAATATCACACAGACCAACAAATAACACAAACTGAATCCTAGAATTCAACAAGTTCTAATCAAGTGAAAACTGATCAAGTTGTACAGACCAAAGATGCATAGAAGCAGACCAAAGATGAGCTTTTTACCACACCAAATAAGCAATTTCAGAAAATACAAAGGCCCACACTTAAAATCTACCAGACAAGCTACTCAAAACCACAATTGATTCAGACTTTGATTCAAAATTAAGGATTATAATGACTTATGAAAACGTATCAGAATCCTAGATGCAGGGCATGTATTCAGAAAAGTGCTAACTTCCAAGACCAATTTAAGCACTATATAAGCAGATATAAAATTCCACAAAATTCACAAAGCAGAACAAGCAACCAAATAACAATATTCCAAAACCTCAAGTCATGATTCCAAGTAATAAGCCCTAAATCAAATTCCACATTTTATTTAAAAACTGCATAAACAGATTTTTGACTTTTTTTGAGAAACTTGCACAATTTGACTTTTATGAGATTCTAAATGTCCTAATTGACTGAGATTGTTGTAATTAGTTAAAATGAGACTAAGGTAAGTTAGAAAAACAACTTTTGCAAAGATTTGGATAACCTAGACCACTAAAACCTAACAGTTAAACCCACAAATCAAGTTCATATGTGATTTTGACTTTTGGACAAATGATGACTGAGTTTTATGGTTTCTAATATCCAAATATGGTCAAATGAACATGAAGCAAGCAAAAACCTTTGAAACCACACACTGTAACATGCATGAAACAACAATGCCAAACACCCCTTAAAACTGTCAATGCTTATATTTTCAAAGAGATGAGATCATATAACCACCAATACAGATTCAAGACTGCATATTATCAATAAAGTGAATCAAATAAACATGGAAAAGCCACATGACAAACTGAAAACAAAGATTGCACACAATTGGCTATGAGACTGTGATAACTTAAAACCAACAACTATCAAATATTATTAACACACTGCTTATTTTAAGATTGATTATAACTAAATTATACTAAACAAGTAATAAAAACTCAGATTCAAAGAAGATTTACCACTAAAACAGTAAAAAGGGATTTGAGAGATTTTCTTACAAAAGAGCAATGCAAACCAAAAACCAAGACCAAGGACCAATAGAACCTTCCTATAGACTCTCCACAGAGTCCCTAACCCATTCCAAGCAGCCACAGCTCTTCTTGAATCACCATTCTTCAAAACTCAGAAATTATGAATTCTTGAGGAATTTTTTTTGGTATTTTCTGTATTTTTTTTCTTTTTAATCCTAAACAATATTTTAAAGTTACTAGAAGCTTATGAAAACTTCCTGGGAGCTTATGTTAGCCTAGAAGTCCATAGTGACAACCACAAACAACACAGAACAGTTTCAAGAATTTTGGAATTTGAGACAAAACGTAAAACTTGGAAGACTTGAAATATAACTTGAAATCAAACTTTAATTCATAAAACTGAGTACAATGATCATAAAAACATTAAATAAAACTAGAAATAAACTAATACATTGCTTATAACTGAAAATTACACTGGATTCTAGATACTTAATAAAAACGACACTAAAAACTTTTTCTAAAAAAACTAACTGCTTCTCTCTCCATCTCATTCCTTTTTATATTGCACTTCTAGGGTTTCTCTTGTCCATTCCCAGCCCTTGGATTAGAAAGATTTAATCTTGACCTTTGAATCTCCTTTTGGCGCCCTTTTTCCACAACTGCCATTTGGTTACTTGGAGGATTTTAAGATCAATAAATGCATCTTGGAAGGTAGTTAGGGCCAAGGGAACATGGTGAGGTGGGATTGAGGTGGAGGGATGGGGTGTGAGTACCTGGGTTTGCTTTTCACGTGGGGGTGGAGGTGGAAGATGAGAGTTATAAAAGAAAATGTGGAGGAGGGAGTAAATAAAAAAAACGGGGTGTTTATTTTTATATAAAAGGTGGAGTTGGGCTGGTTAAGGGGAAATGGGCTAGGGGTGGTGAAATGGGATGGGGCTTTTGGGTTAGTTTTATGGGTTTATAAAAGTTAAAAGGGTCCGGTTTGGTTTTGTTGCTAACACAAGGACCATAAATGTAATTTGACCAAACCCAAAGGACTGAACTTGTGTATTTTCCAAAATTCTCACAAGGACCAATAGTGCTATATACNGGTTTGGTTTTGGGCTTAGAAATACATAAGGGCCAGCTGGTTTGTAGCTTGTATAACCATAAGGACCTCAAGTGTAATTTTCTGTTTTTCAGGGGTGTTTTATGCCACTTTCCAAAAGTTAACACAAGGACCATTCTTGCCAACCTAGAAAACCAAAGGACCAAAAATTCCAATTTTTGCACTTTCCAAATACCCAAGGATCATTTTTGTAAATATCCCAAAGTTCAGGGACCTGTTTTGCCAATTACCCAAAAATTCATTCAAGGACCAAAATTGACAACCTAAAACATTCCAGGGACCTTGAATGATAAAACTCCACATTTTCAAATTACAGGGACTAGTTTTGACATTTTATGAAAGTTGGGGGACTAAAACTGCCAATTCTGCAAACTTTGCTTATTTTTCATTTGTTTTTAAACATTTTGCATTTGAGACACATAAAACACGATCCTTGGATACTTTCATCATTTTGATGTGATTTTGCGCGTTTTCAGGTGTTTTGCGTTTCAGAATTGACCAAAAATGATGAGTGTTTGAGCACTCATCAATCCCCCACACTAAACTATTGCTAGTCCCTAGCAATATTTTATGAAAACTTGATGGATTTTAAACTCTTTACCAAAAGCCATCACTTCTGGAGTAGCCGAGTGTTTAAGTTCAAGTAAGAACCAAGGCACACCGATAACCAAGTGATTTTNCTTGAGGGATTCGTCATGATTAACAAGGTTCTTGTTGGTGGCTTCTTGAAAGTTCTTCAACCACTCATCTTGCTCTTCTTGTTTCTTTCTTGAGTCTTCAAGATACTTGATTGTTTCTTCGAGGCTAGATCTTTTTTCGCCATAAGGTGCTCGATTGTATCCCGGCGGTCCCGTACGATAACCGTTACTATTGTAACCTTGGAATGGTCTTCCTTCCCCTTATTTAACTTCCTCAATCTTTTCATCATCTTCTTCCAAAGGACAATCTTTGGCCAAATGAGGTCCTTCACAAATATACATCCAACTTGAATAGCGTGAGCATTTTCTTTCAGCTTCTTCATGTCACGCCCCAAGCTTTCGAGCTTGTTGGTGATAAGGGTATTCCATCCGAGCTTCCAACCATGCTCCAACCACTTCCACCATCATGCCACTTTTGAGAGTGGTCAGCCATATCTTCAATAGCCTTTAAGGCTTGAGCAGGGGTCATCCCAGGGATCGGCTCCTGAGAGTCCAACATTTGCCGAGTGGAGATATTGATCCCTTTGTAGAAAATGTTAACTATTTGCTACTTGTTGAGATCATGTGTAGGGAGCTTGTACAAAAGATCATTGTACCTATCCCAAGCTTGGTACAATGTCTTGTCTCCCTCTTGCTTCAAGTTATGAATGTCTTCAAGCTGTTTTGCCGTCCTTGAAGGAGGGCAATACCTCTGAATGAAGTGCTTCTTTAGAAGACTCCAAGTGTTAACAGTCCCTGCTGGTAACCTATCAATCCATCTCTTGGCTGCTCCTGTAAGTGTCATAGGGAAGATTCTAAGCATAATACTCCAGGAATGTTGAACAAACTAAAAATGTATAGAACATTGTCAATGTGCTCATGAGCATCTTCCGTTTTGCTTCCCGAAAAGGGGTCTTTCCGCAATTCCCTTATGAATTGGTTCTTGATCTCGAATTGCACATCTTCTCTAATTGCCGGCCTAACCAAACCAGGCTCTTGTTCTTCTCTTGTAAGAGCAAGATATTCTTCGAGAGTGTAGGTGTCGATATCAACTTCTGCCATGGTACCTGAAACTTGAAAATAATCATGAGAAACTAAAAATTAAAATTAAAATTGCAAAACTTAAATAAAATCCTAATAGCTCCCCGGCAGCGGCGCCAAAAACTTGATACAGGATTTACTGACCAGGTTTTAATATTTATAAGTTGCTCGTTTACCTAAGGTCTACCTAATGCACGATCGGGCAGTCTACCCAGTCGTGAATGGTATAGCTAGATGGTAAAGCCGAGGTCGTCCTAAGAGCTATGCATGTGGAATTTATCTAAGTTTAGTGTCCCGTTTTAAAAAGGGTTTTATAATGAAGATTAATTAAACTAATAAATTAAATGAATGCAATAAACAAGTAAATAAACGAGGGAAATCAGTAGGGAGAAGCAGTGTTAACCTAGTTACTACTCTTGTTATTATCATGACAAGTTTTCTAATTAAGTGCATCCTATCATTTTATCTGGGGATTCAAGTCGATAGACTCAGATGGTCATATCGTCTAACCTATCTTACACCTTGCCCTATTCTTACAACCTTAAATTGTAGAGTTCATCGGAGGGTCGCTATGCCTACGAGATGCAAGAGTCGTTAAGCGCCTCTACTAACTTAGACTAGTCTAACGGGATGCGGGCGGTCGCAACTTACATTACCTCTAACTCCTCAAGCGCATCTATTTGGTAGGTGGTCGTTCGTTGAAATTTCAACGTGTATGGCGATATTTCTATCGCCAAGTCACACCCTTATCCGCTATGGGTCCTATGGTCAATTCTCCTAGCCTCAATGGAAATACCAAACATTAAGGCTACCAAAGCTAGAGTGTCTAAGACATGATAAGAAAGTATTCAAATAAAACAATAATAGATGCAAGAAAACTAAATCATTGCAATAACAATTTCATAACAAGGCTAACACCAAGAGGTGTTTAGCCACTCATATTAATAAATGCAGAAAATCTCATGTTCAACATTGTAAATGAAAACATAAATTTAATACAAGAATTATAAATGGATAAACTTATGATTGAAGTGTGATTTCTCCCTTGGAGATGACTTGTATGTAAGTGGAATGTCGTTCTCCTTGCTCCCTGAATTCCTCTGGACTTCTGTGTGGCGGAATGATGTGAAAGTGATGTTTAAAACTCGGAATTAGGGCTGGTATTTATAGTGCCCGATTCCACTACGGCGTAGCTCTAGGGTTGGCTATGCCATAGCCTTTGTAAATTAAAAATACACCGTAGCTTGATCATGGGCTATGGGCGTAGAACTTCTGCTGGCACTTCTACGGCGTAGTTATATCAGAAACTACGTCGTAACTTCATCAAGGATCACGGATATTCTTCTCTGTTTGATTATAGGACCTACGGCGTAGCTTAAATGTTTGCTACGTCCGTAGAAGTCTTGTTGGAATAACTACACCATAGTCGATGTGTCGACTACACCGTAGGTCTTTGGTGGACTTCGTGTGGTCTTCTGAGTGAGCTATGGCGTAGGTAGAGAATCCCTCTACGCCATAGTTAGTGCAGAATGTGCATACTTCAATAATCTTTATATTAAATCCCCGCTCCCATTTTCGCGTCTTTTCCGTTTCCTTCGTCCAATCTTTGTCCTGAAGAACAAGAATATAACAAATAAAAGTATACATCCTAGTAAAATAATACAAAGAGATGAGAATATGTCAGGGGAAATAAAGCAATAAATACGGAACCATTGTGATGTTATCAGTATATTCCTTTTTTTTTTCGCTTAACGAAATAACGGTTAAAGATATTAATATTTGAAAAAAAAATGATGAAAGTGGTTTTTAAATTTGGAATAATTTCATCCATGAGTTGAGATCCCATTCGAAGAATCCATACCTATGTCATAGAACTTATCAAGTCCAATCATAGCCCACCACTTTATATTTTCACCTTTTTTCAAAAAAACAACATACTTGCAAACGGAATCTTCAAGCTACAAAAAAAATACATCGCGACGAGAATTAAATGATCTTGCTAAAGATATGCTTGTTATTATACTTTCGACGAATTTTTTTTTTCCGACGAACTTTTTTTTTTTTTTTAATTCCGCCCAGAAACGAATCATATATGATCGTAAAAATCATATATGCATTCGTTAAAAAAATCATATATGATCTCGATTCTTACGAATCATCGATATGATTCTTACGAAATCATATAGAATCGTGAAGAATCAAATATAGATTTGTTAAAAGGCGAATCATATATGATTCTTACGAATCATATATGTATTTTTCTGCGCCCGAGAAAAAAATAAAAGTTCATAGAAAAAAAAAAGTTCGTCGAAAGTATATGACACAATGCATGTCTATAGATAAGATAATTTAATTCTCGTCGGCGATGGTACTTTTTTTGTAGCTTCGACGATTTACGGTTTGAGAAATATTTAAGTTTAAAAAAAAAGGGTGAATTATTTTTTTAATTTTGAAAAAGAAAATGAGTGGTTAAGAATTGCTTGATGGGGTTCTATTGTACAAAGTTGGTTCGTAATAGAGAACTTTTGCTTTCTCCCATTAGATCAAAACTTAAAGATGGTAGGACTGAAGATTAACTCCCTTGATATGTAACAAAAAAGTTTGATGACTTAAATGACTTAACATCTTATTTATATGTCCATGTACCCTTATTTAGTCAAACCTTGTGAGTTGATTGGACTGGATTTGCTTGGGCATTTAGTTAAACAATACGCCTATCTTGAGACATGTTATCTTTTCTCGTAAGTTATCTTTACCCAAAAAATTTCATTCAATATGACTGATTATGTGCAACGGAGTTGAGATTGAATGTAAGCCAAAATTATCTAAAGACCAATAATCAATTAACTAGCGCTTATTTTTTCATCCCTAAAAAGGGAAATAGCGAATAAGAAAAAGAATAGAAATAGCGAATAAGGTTTTCTAGGGTTTAGCGAATAGGTTTAAAAAAATTGCGAATAAGGTTTTAGAGAAATTGCGAGTATGGATCACAAAACCTTGCGAGTATGATTCTTTTGAGCCCTAGGTAGCGAATATGAACTTGTTTTGCGAATATGGACCCATATTGCGAATAGTGTTTTTATTTTCGAGTTCTTTTCTTATTTTCTTTTACAAGTCGAGCTAGACTTTTATTTCACCTCATCGTTCTTCGAGTGAGGTTTTTATTTTTCTAAATCTTAATGTTATGCTGCCGAAATTTTCTTAAAATCTTTTGTGTCATTTTCTTATTTAAGTCTTTCGTCTTTTCATTTTTAGTCTTACCTTTTATTTACGTTAAATGTTTTACAAGTCTTTTAATTTCTTTATCGCTTTAAGTTTTTAATATGAGTCTCGAGTAGTTTTTAAACGTGTTTGCTTAGTCACTCGAGTTTGTGAGTTAAGTAAGAGCGTTAAACGTTTGTGATAAGTAATCGAAAGATTGCTTAGACGTGTGAGTTAATTATTCGAAGACGAAATCTTTGAACGATTAATTCACTCGTCTTGAGCTAATATCTTTTCAAAAGATTAATTGACAACTAATCTCGAGAAAGGAAAATAACTCGTTGCAAACTTTTACCTCAAGCTTAACGAACTTACTCGCGTCGCTTTGCAAACACATTGTCTTTTAAATTCATTTACCGCTTTATTTACTTATCGCTTTCATTTACCGCTTTCTTTAGTCATTTTATTCATGCAACTTTACTTGCTTTCTTATTTAATGTCCTTTTACCGCTTTCCTTTACTTTAATTTGTCGTTGTAGTATAATCAAAACAAAAACCTTATTTTAAAACCTTATTCATCACACATAACTCACGACTTGAGTGACTTGATCAATTTCACCGCTCGTTGGGACAACGATACCCAGTGGTTCAAAGCTTAC
>LBNU01026741.1:3052-20979 GCA_014162995.1 Artemisia annua | reverse complement strand
CGGCTCAACATAAGAAGTTGGGAGAATCATAGGTTTATAAGCAGTGTTATAACGAAACCCACAAGGTATAATCCAGTATGAACATAAGTCACATAAAAATGAAGTACAAAGCCCTAAGCCCATGACGCCGGAAACTAGACCAATGAGATGCCCATCAAGAGAGTGTTATGCCGACACTCTAAATATGAATAAATGAAATGCATCCCTAACGGCGTGTGGTATTGACCAACACCGGATGGATGCTCAACCCTCAAATAGATCCTATCCACTCTACCTCGCTGTATATATACATTAACGGTCCCTGATAATCAGGATGGGATCTTGACATTGGCATATCGCGGTAATTACCTATTGTAAAATGATTTGATACTTGGTTTTATATTTTAAGCAATGTATTTTCAGGTAATTAGCATCATCATGGACATGCATATGGACCATCATTTTGAAGTCGCGGCGTCGACTTGCATCACGGGTTTTCATGCACTTATGTATCGTTTGATCAAACTTGTACTTGTTTTCAAAACTTGCAACTTACATTGGGACCTATGTTTGTAAACTCTGATTTTTATTTATGATCAAACGTGTATTTTCTAAACGACACTTTAGGTCGTTCAATATAATCTTGTGATGGGATGCCATGAAAGTTACACCCGGGTATTCAAATCCGCTGCCCATAACAGGTAAATTCAGGGTGTGACATTATGCTTCCTGCTTTTCAACACCTTATGGAAGTAAGCATTATTCCTGTCACCAACACTAAGCCACTTAATTTTTGCTTTCTGAAAGAACAGCTTCTCCTCAATACTCACAACATCAACATATTCTTTGAGAATATCACTTTCCTCTATTCTTAGATCTTTCAAATCAGGGTCTTTATCAATCTTTTGTTGAACAACTTTGAGTTTTTTTTCTCAACTTAACCACTTTTTCAAAAATATTACCATCTTTCCAAGCAAGCTTCTTCAAAGGCTTTTTTAACTTTTTCAGCTTCTTTACCACCTTAAACATCTCACACCCTTGAATATCATCATTCCAATTGTCAAGAACTGTTGGCAGAAATTCTTCTTTGTCAGCTACAAAATTAGAGAAAAGTTTTCCTTTTGACCTGTATAGCTTGAGGAATAACCAGCATGTTAGGACAGTGATCTGAAATGAGATAGGGAAGAAAAATAACATGAGCATGACTAAATTTTTCAATAAACTTTTCACTGCCCATGGACCTGTCCAACTTCTTTAATATTGCACTTTTGTTACCAGCTTTAACCTTGTGAAGGTTCTTAGTCCAAGTATAGAACAGACCAGAGCTTGTAATATCTTCCATCTCAATAGAATTAATACACTCCTTAAACTCATTCATATCATTAGTCATGTAAGAACACCCCTGAGAATGCTCATTTGTGTTTAAAGTAACATTTAATCACCCATAAGCATCCAGGCTTCCACACCCACTATCCTTTTATAAATCTCTAAATTCTTCCATAGATCTCTTCTTTCACTTCCTCCATTAGCAGCATACACAAAAGTACCAAACAATTTAGTTTCCCCATCAATAGTTTCAATTTTGCACAACATAGATTGCTTACCACAATGAATCACATGTAATCAGATATTCATTCTATTCTACCCCAAAACAATTCTACATCCCTTATCACAATATTGCATGTTAGAAGTCCAATCCCAATTGTCAAATATACTATCAACCACCTTATTTAACTTCTTCTTCTTCAAATGAGTTTCCAATACAACACAAATACTAAGAGCTTCCTCTTCAATGAAATTCCTAATCTCCCTTTGTTTATCAGAGGTACTTAAACCCCTAATATTCCAACATCCAATTTTTAAGTCCTTGTGATCCATATCAATTCTTTTTTCCCAATATTCCTGCATCCAAACCTTTCAATTCATCCTCTTCCATACACTGTGCTATACCTGATTCGTCAACCAATACATCTTCCTCCTCTGTCACCTTACTTCCATCCCCTGCTTCCATTAACTGCTTTTTCCTCTGTTTATAGTATGCTATCATGTCAAGACTCCAACTGCTCTTTTCCTCATCTGTTAGCTCCTTTTTCTTCCTTAAGAAATCCTCCACAATCTCTCTGTTTCTTGTCTCAGCTAATTCATGTTGCTCATTCTCTTCATACATTTCCAGAACTGAATACTTATTAGCAGATCTTTTTAACTCTTCAAGCAATTCTCCTTGAACATGTCATGCTTTTTTAGGAGACTGTTGTACTTTACCCTTCTCCTTTATTTCATCCATATTCACATTATATTTCTCTTTAACCTTCTCCTTCTTCCCTTCCTCATTCACATTGACATTCTCTTTACCCTTATCTTTTTTCCCATCCATATTCACAGCAGAGTTCTCATTCCTCTTATTGCTTACACTGGTGACATTAAGCTTAGGTTTGTACACATATTGTTCAGCTGGTTTGGGCTGCACTTTCCTACCATTCCCATAATTCTGAAATTGTTGTCTTCTACCATCACCCTGTGCCCCATTTTTCCTATATCTCACTTCCTCAAACCCATCACTCATATTCTTTTCATTATTATCATTAGCAGCCTTAGTTTTTGTATTAACATCCACATGACTTTTTACCACATGTTTTATCATTATGCCCAAAAATGCAACAAGTAGCACACCTAGGAGGATACCAATCATACTCAACCTTCACCTTTTTCCTGCAAATTTCCTCCTGTAGTCCATTCCTATAAACAACTTCAATCCATTCTGGTATCTCTTTTGTTGCAGACATCTCAACTAGAACTCTTGCAAAACCCATTCTTCCTACTCCCATTTGACACATTCTGGCAGTTTCATTATCCATAACCAATGGTTTTCCAACTCTACTTGCCAATGCACTAATCCCCTTAATTGTCCATGCCTCAATAGGAATACCACACATTTTGATCCAAACAGGCAACCTTACCATATCCTGCTTATCCATACACAAGCTAATATCCCATTTTTGAACAATTAATGGCTTATTCTTAACCATCCATGGTCCATTATTAGCCACAAATTCTAGACCTTCTTCCCTAACAAATTTCATGTAGTAAACACCATTACAGACATCAACAATTTCTTTAAAACCATGTTTACCCCACATTCTACTTAGATTGTATCTTAACTCATTCACAGACATGTTTTCCCCAACAAAGTACCCACACAAAGTTTTGTCCCATTTCTTACTGCCTTAAAAAAAGAAAATGTTGTGAGAGATGTATAGTAGGCCCCACGGGTTTTGTATAAAACCTACCATATTAGAGTGGAATGAAAAAGTAATGGGCCTCACGGGTTTGAAATGATTCCCTAATCAACCAAACATCATATATTATGTGTAATACCCGAATCCAAATCCCACACCCCTTAACCAAACGGGCCCTTAATCATAACAATCATTCCATTACTTTATAATAAAAGTCATAAACCAAACGCCTCCTAAAGAGATAAAATGTTACTCCATCCATCCATAAATAAGTGTTCAATTTTAACTTTTTAAAGTTTTTTTCAACTTTAATCTTAAATATTTTTGTTTATTTTATATAATACTTGATAAAGATTATAATAATGAAAATACATTGAAAACCTATTCATTCGTATATTTTGTATCAAGTTTTATATTACACAAAGAAAAATAGTTAATGTCAAAGTTGAAAAATATTGACTTCAAAAAGTCAAAACATGACACTTATTTAAGGACAAGGGGAGTATTTATCTTCTTGGTGGACGTGCTTTTCATTTGGAACTAAAGGCTCGCTTGGTATATTTTTTTCACTTTCCCACAATAAGGTAAAAGGGCTCCCCGCTTGTTTTCCTGTAGTGCACCCTGCACCCTAAATGAAGGTAACGCACAACGTTACAAATAGAAAATCGAAATGCAACACATTTAATATCAATAAAAAAAGATGTAAACTTCATAAGTCGTTGACACTAAGACCGAGCATAATAGTGTGCTCTTGCACGCGTCTAAGATGCCACCTAGCCATGGAGCACGCGTCTTCCTTATTATGGAGGACACGGAGCACGCGCCTTCAAGCAAGAAAATGAAGACTCGTTCTTGTGGACAATCAAGTCATGAGTGTGTTTTTTGTGTTTTTGTGTGTGTACATGTGTGTTTTTTGTGGTGTATACATGTTTAAATGGGATTATTTTGTTGATTAAGTTTGTTGTCTTATTACGCTAAATTGCGATGAAATTGGTTATACAAAGAAAACGGATATGATATGAGAGTAATGAATGAGGTCTCAGGTCTCTGGATTAGAAGTGGTCAAAATCAACTTGCCACATCATGAAACATTAAAGACAGTGGGAGATACAATAAATTAATCTCGAGCAACCACATGTGAAAACAATCAATAGTCTTCCAACACAAGTCAACAAAATGAAAGCGTATTAATAAATCTTTATTGACCTCAAAAAGTCACCAACCAACACACCCATTCGTTTATACACTTAAGTCCTACATTTATATTTTCCTAGTATGACAGTATTAAACAGATCAATGTGATCATCTATACTTGTCATATTTTTTATTTCAATATTTGACGACTTGGTCATATTTTCCAACTATAAATAGCTGCTTCCATAAATTCATTACCTTCACATTTAACCAAGAATCTTTGAAATTTATTTACAACACACACAAGCTTGATGGGGAACATGTTTAATAAAGAAGTGAAGGAGCGAAAGGTGAAAGGGAGAGTGGTGTTGAAGCACAAAAACATGTTCGATCTCAACAACGTTGCTGCATGGGCAGAAGACGGACTGTATGAGTTGTTCGGCCAAAGCATATCTCTCCAGCTCATTAGTTCAATTCATCCTGATCATGAATCCTCAGGTCTTTCATATTTTTAACCTTAATATGTATTAAATGTATATACCGTGCTTAGTTATAATTAATTAGTTCCTTGTTCATGCTTTATGTTGAGACAAGTGTAGTTTTTTTCTAGCTAATGTAGCTCACCAAGCTGGCCGGGATGTTAACTTTAAAATTATCTTTCACTAATGTGAGATTATGTTTGTACTCTGGTAAACGGATGAGGTTTTCCTGTTTAGAGGAGGCCGGGCGAGTCTTTTTATTCATGTAAACGTTTTCAACCCTTTCTCTACCACCCTCAAATATGCACTCAAAAGGTTTGAAACCTAAACATCTTATGAAGAGGTTAGGCAATTCTTTTGGCGATACATTGGTTTACTTCCCAAGTCACTAGAAAACCACAGCATAACATACATACTGTAACATTTTATATTTACAAAATGTAAGGGTTATGTGGACGTACCACCTGCTCTATCATTTTATTTTGTCTGTTTTTAATAAATAAACAAAGCATTAAAAGCCTTTACATGTTTTTAAATTTGCTGGTCTATGTAATTATGTTTATTTAATACGGAGTATTTATTAAATCTTAAATAAACATACATACTGTAACATTTAATATTTACTAGTTGGATACCCGCGCACAGCGGCGGCGATAAATATAGTTATATTATAAAAGTAGTAAATGAATTGCTAGCTAGGGCTGTAAACGAACTGGACGAACACGAACGAAGCCTTGTTCATGTTCGTTCATTTAATTTTANCACAATCTCACCAAACATAACATATAAGCCCAATCAAGTGTAGTTTTTTTTGTATTTTTATTCTTTTTTTTTCCTAATAGCATTAATTGATGATAGTAAAAGTAGCTCACTTTCACTAATGTGAGATTATGTTTGTACTCCGGTAAACGGATGAGGTTTTCCTGCTTAGAGGAGGGCGAGTCTTTTTATTCATGTGACCGTTTTCAACCCTTTCTCTGCCACCCTCAAATATGTACTCAAAAGGTTTGAAACCTAATTAAACATCTTATGAAGAGGTTAGGCAATTCTTTTCGCGATACATTGGTTTACTTCCTAAGTCACTAGAAAACTACAGCATAACATACATACTGTAACATTTTATATTTACAAAATGTAAGGGTTATGTGGACGTACCACCTGCTCTATCATTTTATTTCGTCTGTTTTTAATAAATAAACAAAGCATTAAAAGCCTTTAATTGTTTTTAAATTTGCTGGTCTATGTAATTATGTTTATTTAATACGGAGTATTTATTAAATCTTAAATAAACATACATACTGACATACTGTAACATTTAATATTTACTAGTTGGATACCCGCGCACAACGGCGGCGATAAATATAGTTATATTATAAAAGTAGTAAATGAATTGCTAGCTCAACTCTCTCCGAAGTTCCATACCCACTTAGTGAATTCGTTTCACAACACTCTGAATGTATGTGTTAGTTGTATGTGATGTGTTAGTTGTATATGTTTGCTTGGGGTTTCCCGTAGCTTTTCCGCGACATCATAATTCCCGCATATAGAAAGGCTCTCGTAATCTCTTACCCGTCAAACACTCCCCCCAAAAGTATATGATTTTGACGAATCAAGATTATATTGATTGAAATAAAGGTTAAAATTGTAAAAATTTGAATCAAAATAAAATAAACCTACTAAAAATCTAAAATCTAAAAACTCATAAAAATATATCGAAATGGATGTTGAATTGAGGAGCATAAAATTTTAGAAAATACGTGAAATTAGATAATAAAAAAATAAATAGATAAAAAGATATTTCAATTTGAAAATAAAAATGAATTTTAAGTTGAAAAGTGACACATGTCAACTCATGATTGGAGCTCCTTATTTTAATTTTGGCGGTTAGAAGTTAGGCTTTGAGTTAGGGTTGGCTATCCATGTATTATACAGTAATATAGTATAAATTATAAATAAAATATAAGGGTTACGTGGACAGTGGACGTACCACCTGCTCGATCATTTTATTTTGTTTGTTTTTAATAAATAAACAAAGCATTAAAAGCCTTTAATTGTTTTTAAATTTGCTGGTCTATATAATTATGTTTATTTATGTTTTGCGGGTCATACTTTATACAGTAGAAAATAGTCTAAAACAAGTTGGTTTCCACATGAAGATAAATGTTTTAGTGCACATATTAATAGTCTAAAACAACACGGAGTATGTAATTATGTTTATCATATGAGTATAGGACAGCATTGCTTTAAGTGGTTAACAATTACTGATAGCAAGTACTAGCTGATTTCGATATATATGTTTTAGTGCACATATATATCAGATGACTCATAGCATATTCCTACCCCATGAGAATTATTGTTATTAATTCCTTAACGCATTTTTTTTCCTTGTTGATAGAAGGAAGGTTGAGAGGGAAACTAGGAAATCCAGCCATCTTAGAACACTGGATTAAAACAGGTACCCCTCTAACAGTCAAGGAATTAACGTACGAAGTTAGCTTTGAATGGAATGAGAAAATAGGACTTCCAGGAGCATTTCTTGTAAAAAACGATCACCGCAGTGAATTTTTCCTTAAGAGCCTCACCCTAGAAGAAGTTCCTGGCCATGGCCAAGTCCATTTTGTTTGTAATTCGTGGGTTTATCCGACGAAATATTACACCAAGGACCGTGTTTTCTTCGCTAACAAGGTGCCTAATATTTGCTCTTTTTCGTAAAATATAGATTTATGTGATCCACTTAAATTAAACCAGTGAGTTAACATATTGAATTGTAGGCATATTTGCCTAGTGAAACTCCTGAATTACTGCGCCCGTATAGAGAAGAAGAGTTGGTCATCTTGAGAGGTAATGGATCCGGGGAGCTTAAGGAATGGGACAGGGTTTATGATTATGCTTTCTACAATGATTTGGGAGATCCTGATAACAATCTAGACGATGCACGACCAGTCCTTGGGGGGTCTTCTGAGTACCCATATCCTCGTAGGGGTAGAACAGGCAGACCATCAACCAGCTCAGGTTATTTAAGCTATGACTTTCAGTTAGTCCGTTTTAACTATATTTTACACGAGCCATTAACAGATCCTTCAATTACTTTTGACAGACCCTAAAACGGAGAGCAGGCTTCCACTTCTTAAGAGCTTAAGCATATACATTCCAGCAGACGAACAATTTGGACACTTGAAGCTATCAGATTTCCTAGGATCTGGATTGAAATCAATTAGTCAATTTCTTGTGTCTGAGCTTCAGGCTCTAACCGATAGTACACACGATGAATTTGATACATTTGAAGATGTGTTGAAAATGTATGAAGGAGGAATCAAGCTGCCCAATGGTCCATTGCTTGAAGTAATTCGGAAAAACATCTCTTTTGAATTTTTGAAAGTACTTGTTCCAACAGATGGTGAAGGACTTGCCAAATTTCCCTTGCCAAAAGTTATTGAAGGTACTATATCTATAATGTGGAAATATTTATAAGAATAACCTTCTTTTTTCTGCTATGTTCTTTATATATTCATGAGACAATTCTGGCATCTCATTAGGGGATAAATCTGCATGGAGGACTGATGAAGAATTTGCAAGAGAAATGTTGGCTGGTGTCAATCCTGTTAGCATTCGTCTACTAAAAGTAAGTTTTATAGCTTACAATACTATCATTTCTATACATGGTTCTTTAGAAGATCTTCAAATTTTATAAGATCTTCTACTTTTGATTGTAGGAGTTTCCTCCCACAAGCAAACTAGACATAGAAGTCTATGGAAACCAAAACAGCTCTATAAAACATTCCCACATTGAGACAAGTCTAGATGGTTTAGATATAGAAGAGGTAACACTTTAGCCTGATTTCTTGTTAACATTAACTTGTGAGATGCAAGGACAATATTACAATATGTTTTTTAATTTGGACTGTAGGCAGTAAAATCCAACAGACTATTTATACTGGACCACCATGATTCTCTTATGCCATATGTGAGGCGAATAAATGCAACATCTACCAAGATTTATGCCACACGAACTCTGCTATTTTTGCAAAAAGACGGAACTCTAAAACCATTGGCAATCGAATTAAGCTTGCCTCATCCAGGAGGAGATAAGCTTGGCGCCATTAATGAAGTATACACTCCAGCAAAACATGGAGTTGAAGGCTCCATTTGGCAATTGGCCAAAGCATATGTAGCCGTGAATGACTCAGGGGTCCATCAGCTAATAAGTCACTGGTAAACACTCTCAAACACTTCTTTCAAAAAAAAAAAAAAAATTACACGTAGTATTATATTAATATGAGCATTGTTGTGAATCTTGATTTGCATTTTCACAGGTTGAACACACATTGTGTTATTGAGCCATTTGTGATTGCAACAAATAGGCAACTCAGTGTGCTCCATCCAATCCATAAACTTCTCCAGCCTCATTTCCGGGATACAATGAGCATCAATGCCTTTGGTAGGCAAATCCTAATCAACGGTGGAGGCCTTCTTGAGCAAACAGTCTTCCCAGGAAGATATGCAATGGAATTGTCATCTGCGATATACAAGGATTGGGTGTTCCCTGACCAAGCACTACCTATTGATCTTGTCAAAAGGTACGATATCTCGAATGCAATAAACAGTTGGTAATCAAACATTATTCTGAACTCATTATCAACTGGGAAAACATACTCATGTTTTTAAACATAATGAGGGCATATTTTTGATGATTTACATCATGAAAAACAATATAAAATGAAAAATGATATCTTGGTTATTGACCTTTTCGCAGTGCTAGATCTTTGTACTGTCTTTATGACGCTTAACTATTAGAAAATATTTAAGTTGCATAATCCAGAAAGAAGCTTCTTGCACATAATAAATTAAGGGTGCGTGTTATTATTAGGCATTTTTAGTCATAGTATGCCAACCAAAATATTAAATATGTAGGGGAATGGCAACTGAGGATTCAAGCTCTCCACATGGGATTCGTCTGTTGATTGAAGATTATCCATATGCTGTTGATGGTCTTGATATTTGGTTAGCCATTAAGACATGGGTTGAGGACTACTGTAGCTTTTACTACAAGAGTGATGATGTCGTTCAAAACGACACTGAACTGCAATCATGGTGGAAGGAACTCCGAGAAGAGGGACATGGTGACAAGAAACATGAAGCTTGGTGGCCAAAAATGGATACTTGTAAGAATTTAATGGAGACTTGCACTACCATCATATGGGTGGCTTCAGCCCTTCATGCAGCAGTCAATTTCGGCCAATACTCTTATGCGGGATATCTCCCTAATCGTCCAACTCTAAGCCGCCGTCTTATGCCTAAAAAACACACTAGAGAATATTATGAACTTGAAAAGAATCCAGACAATGTCTTCTTACAAACAATCACTGCTCAGCTGCAAACACTAATTGGCGTATCATTGATCGAGTTACTATCAAGGCACCCATCTGAGGAAGTTTACCTTGGGCAAAGAGAGTGTCCAGAGTGGACTATGGATTTGGAACCTTTGATGGCATTTGAGAAATTTGGCAAGAAGCTCAGAGATATCGAGTCAAGAATTGTACAAAGGAACAGTGATGAAAGTTTGAAGAATAGGGTTGGACCAGTCAAAGTACCCTATACACTTCTGTACCCATCTAGCAAAGAGGGACTTACAGGAATGGGAATCCCAAATAGTGTGTCCATATGAAGCACTCTAACCCATCATGTCATTCTTTCACTGAAAAATATATATAGCGCTTCAACCTAATAATATACTTTGTTTGATGTAAATTTGTATTAGTTCCTTCTTCAATAAAACGTGTAGCCTAAATTATGATCCATATTCATTGTGAACCTTCAGAATATAGGTATGTAATTGAATATGTCAATGATCATGATGTTCTTGTTGACCTTCATCATCATTAGATTTCCAATGGATAATACAATATAACTGATAAGCAAAGATATAAAGAAAAACAGCCACTGTAAATGAAAATGAGTATAAACCAAGATCCCTTGGACCCTACACGTTTTCAAAAGTAAAGAAGAGGATTCAAGGATGGTCAAGACTTTAATCAATGAACAATCGCACTGGATATATGAACTTGATTTGTCTAAGATGAAAACAATCAATGACCATTCTCAACTGTTATGGGATAGGAAAAAGATTGGGATAATGTCATGAGTTGCAGAGCACAAACCTATATAAACAGCGAAAATAGAGTGAACCCAGTGATGCATCTAAAGCACTCAGTTTTCAGAAGAATTTATATATGTCTTGAGCACTGAGAAAAAGAAAAGGTTTTAGAACAGGTTGGCTCAAGCAGTATTACATTGCAAACGCTATTGTGGAAGCATTAACCACTATTTCATGGACAATAAGTTCAGGGACATGGTTTAACAGATCCCCTTCAACGCTCGTCTAGATCTCATTTTTGTGGTAAGAAACAAGGTATCATTAATGGTTGGGTTTACGCTATATGGAGAGCATATTGTACTTATCTGATTCGCTCAACAGTAAGTTAATTGATCCCAAGAACTAGCCCACTATCAAATGTCTTGCTTACATTAGAGAGTAAATCTCTGTTATCTAGAACATCTTTCCTCTTTCCTTTCTTCAGTACCTTAATCCAATCGTCCCAAAGATTATAGACAATTCAGATGTAACTAATAAGATTTTTTTGTCCATCCAAAAACTTAAGACAAATATGAATGTAAAAGGCCCATGGATGGACAAGTCTGTCGTTGACATGGGGCTAGAGTTTGTTGATGCATAAGATGGGAACTAACAGCCTAACAGGTATGCAATGTTAATATGTTGTTGCTACTATTTGGAACATGTCACTATAAAGTGGAAATGTAGTAGTCTAGCCTGATTTTCATCATGAACATAGGCTCCAAACATGGAATAAAATGTTTACTTTCAAAGGTTCATCCTATAAATGGCATAGGCATGTAGCCCAATTATGAATGT
Organism: Artemisia annua; assembly: GCA_014162995.1. NCBI lineage: Eukaryota > Viridiplantae > Streptophyta > Magnoliopsida > Asterales > Asteraceae > Artemisia > Artemisia annua. The sequence goes on along the minus strand of LBNU01026741.1, from coordinate 9,220 downwards.
TCAACAAAGCTTATGGCCTTATCCCTCCATTACATCACAAGCATGTGGAAAAAATAAGAATAAACTAAGACTCTATGAATAGGATAAACTAAGACTAACATTTGATAAGTGCAAGAATAAAGAGAAATTATTGAAAGCTGCAAAGGAGGGGAAGTCAAATGACAAGTCAAATAAGAGGAAGTTATCAGAACAGTCAAAGTACAATTTGTTAATGGTCAAAATGGATCACTTTGAAAAAACGTGTTTTGGTAAATGGTTTGGTTTAATCTAGCATCAAGCCATCAAGCATGGTTATTTTAAGTCCTTTTGTCAATCTGGTATGATTTAGAACGGTATGACGTTCGTAGCATTTTTGGTCATCTATTGCTCGCTTATATGCAAATGGTAATCTAATCATCTGTAGTTGTAAATTTGCTACAACAAATATTTCATATTTATGTTTAAAATTGACAAGTAATGTGACATAAAACTATAATGTAGTAAATACCAAATTTGCCAAAGTGTGGTATTCACTAATAATTGGCTTATAAAAATGGCTATAAATTATAATTTCTAATACTTATAGAATTTTATCAAGATTAATCAGCCGCATAATTCAGTGAACTCAGATACTAATACCATTGTAAAAGTCAGTCAATTATGAAATGGAATTACCCTATTGAATAGTGTTTCGTTGATAATTTTTTTTAAAAAGTCGGTAGTTAATTTGGTTGAGTAGGATATTATAGTAGTCCAATTGGTTTAACATTCGACCAAAATAAGCAATGAACATGTCAACTGATAGGCAGTTAAGTACCAAAATAAACAGTTTATTACATGGCGAGTCTGTAGTTTATTGGCTAGATAGTGCATCAACTTCTTTAATCTGCAAGCTTTAAAGTAGCAAAATAAGTTGCGTGAAGTCACCCCGCCCTTATAGACAAAGTTCAAGATTATATTTACTAAAAACGCGTTACTCAGCAAATTCTTTCTAAAGGGAAGTAGAAAACGACTACCATAGATGGAAATAGAGGACTGACCTAACTTATAATCAAAGATGTAGAAAGATGCAACTAGAACTTATCTGATACAAAAGGAACAGCAATATAATGAGTTTTAAACCACTACCGTTAACGATATCCCACTGCATCAATTGTGTTAGCAGCTGCTAATACACATGAGAAAGAATTTGCAAAATCACGTTGTAAGAATTTGCACACACATATATATACATTATCTTCATGAAAGTTCATATTCTTACACAGAATTCATGGATTATTAAGCAGGTTAATTGCATAACATATATATAATTTCTATTTTCTGAAACCAAGTTTGGTCCAATTACTATTTCCTGATCCAACTTCATTCTCACCGGTGAAAACCTTCAAACTTTTTCAAAGATTTAGATTCTCCTCAATAAGTGACCACCATGTAAAAGCAGTCAACTTCTGTAAAGGTGCAATAATTTGACCTGGAATCCTTGACCGAATACCTTACATCAATATCTTTGGGTGTTTGAAGATTTTTACGAGTAAGAGGGGTGTTTGGGATTGCTAACTTTTCTTGTTTTGTGATTATTTTTAAGCAGCTTATAGTACTTATTCATAAGCAGAAGCATAAGCAGAAAAACATTAACAATCCCAAACACCCCCTTAAAACAAAGTCGAACCCAAGTTAGAAATTTGAACAAAGTTGAGTCCAATTTAAATGCAATTAGCCCTTATTTATAGAAAACTATCAAGATACATCCTTGCCAGCAAACTTTTACCATATCAATAATCCCCCATGCTGTCTCAGTGGATCACTTCATTTGCATGACCGATTCATGACAAACCCATCTGCCTCTCCCACCTAATATCCTCCGAAAATTCCATTAGCGCTCCTCGGGGATCACCATTTGATAAAGATAAGTAGTACTCGGCAGTACCATCATCAACATGCATGCTTCTCCTCAAAGAGTCAATTATCCTTCTTTTTCCTCGTTCAGATGTCACAGTATTCAACGCACGAGTTACCACACTGTCTGGTGCACCTTCAAGATACAATACAGCAACTTCCCTCTTAGCATGAGCATCCACTTCTATATAGCAAGTTCCATCAATGAGAATGTCTGGTGTGCTTACAGGAATCAACAATCGGTCCCTTGAGTGTATCCCATGGTCGCTCATCATGTTGTTCAGCCGTTTGATGTCCATAACCTAAAGATAAAACAGAGTTAGTACTTAGTAGCCATATCCCATACAATCAATTAAAGGGTACAAATAAAGTTTATCTAATGGCAGTCAATTTTTTCAAAAGGGAGGCTAGCCAAAATACTGAATTGTAAGTAACATGTCACCAAAGATCTACAAGAATAAGACAACCATAGTTACACCAGAACTATTGCAGAACATCTATATGCATCAACATCCTGATTCAATTTGGTTAAAATGAAATTTGTTTCTACAATCAGGATCTGAAACACATATCTCAGCATCTAAAAGTTGCAAACCACCAATCAGAATACAAGATAAAGAACATAATCTAGGGTATAAAATTCAAGAAACATGATGCTTACACCCTAAAAGTAGATGGAGCATTTACGCTACTGCTAATGTAAACCAGAAACAAATTAGAACTTGTTTGTGTAGAAAGTTAGAAACTGAATGTTTTACTATTCAGAGTTTAAAAAGATCTAGTGCCTACTATTTCCTGGAATAGCGTATGATCCGTACACATATGAACATATCACTCTCTGCAACTACTGTAAACCAGAATCAAGTCATATAACTGAGTTACTAACAATATCTCAACCACCATAAGGTTAAGACGTTAAGACAGTTGCATCTATAGAAACCAACCTCACAAGCTTCACTACCTAATTAGCTGTCAAATCACATATTACGACAAATCCTACACTTGGATTAATCCACAAGCATCCAAAGACAAACTCAAACAAAAAATTCCATACTTGAGAGATCCTTAGGCTTGAGTGTCACAATTCGAGAGTTTGTGCATCCATATCGAATCACTACGCAATATCCTTTTTCCCACACTAAAACACTAACTACTTCATCAATTCCAACAATATGCACAAACACAACTAATAAAGTAGTAAAAATATCATATCATCAAAAAACTGATTATGCATCTGTAAATAACACTCAATCAAACTTTCCATCCCAAACTATTCAAATACACAAATACATATCAACAAACTAACCATCAAATAACACAATCACAAAACACCCTCCATTTAAAATTCAATGTGCACCTACAAAATGCACATAGTTTCAGAAAAATGTAATTATTACATTGCTCACCAAAAGAAATGTCATCTGTGTGACAAATTCTTTGATTAATTATAATTTGGAACTGGACACTTACTCCCTCCGCCCCAAAATAAGTGTCCCATATGTAACTGACACACATTTTTAAAGAAAAGTACAATTGTTATTAGGGGTGAGCAAACAAAACCGATGAGCGACCATGGGATACATATGGGACAACTGACACACATTTTTAAAGAATTTGCTCACCCCTAATAACAATTGTCCCATATGTAACTAGAGACCGTACAAACCTTTTACGGTCTCTAGTCAAATAGAAGGAAACTCGATCATTAAGCAGGGCGCCTAATTGGTGACTATAGCAGGCTTATAGCTTATCTTGTGTGTGGGCTTATGTTTCATAAGCTCGCTTATTGTGGCTTATTTTGAAATTTTTCACCTTATATAAGCTTATTATGTCAAAAAAAGCTTATATAAGCCAAACAGTTTCAAAATAAACCACAAAAAGTGAGCTTATGAAACACAAGCCCAAAACCAAATACGCCATAAGCCGGATATATTAGCCGAAACAAACACCCCCTAAATACGTAACAAGAGTTGAACAAAGGTTATGGGCTCGCACGGTCTCTAGTCAACAGGAGGAAACTCAATCACTAAGATGTAACGCGCCTAATTGCTTTCGTACAAACCAAAATATAAAGGTTTCGGACTTTCGGGTACTAAACTACTAATCATCCATCCAAAAAACACATAATCAACAAAATAACAAACAACAAAACAATAAACACATATTCCAAAAAACAACCTGAACAGAGTATTTAACAGCAAGACTAGCAACAGAATCCCCTTTCACCACCCGATGCGAAACCGCAAACTTACTAATCTTCCCATCCCTCCAAAACCCACCCGAACTGGGCTTCCCAATAACCTCCTTCAGCTTCCACGGCTCCTTAAAAGCCTTAACCACAATCTCACCATCACCCGCTACTTCACTCCAGACCTTGCACACACATGCACACCTAGCTAGATCGGGTACAGACAGATTCTCGAAGATTGTTTGTAAGATGTCTTTGCATGTTAAGGCTGGGAAGTTGGAGTTCATGGGGGAGATTGTTGTGTTTGAGGTTGAGTTTGAGGGGGTGTTTGGATTTGGGGTTTGGGTTTGTGTTTGGTTGTGATGATGGAGGGGTTGTTGGAGGGTGTCTGTGTCTTCTTCTTCTTCGAAACAGCATACCATGTTTGGTTTTTGTGTTTGATGTTTGCTTGTTGGGGTTGGAACGAAATGAATGGAGTTTATGGTGATACGTGGATACATAGATAAGCTCAAACAAAAAATTCTATACTTAGAGATCCTTAGGCTTGAGTATTGCAATCCGAGAGTTTGTGCATTCATTTCAAATCACTTCCCATCCTCCTTTTTGCCACACTAAAACACTAACTACTTCATCAATTCCAACAATATGCACAAACACAACTAATAAAGTAGTACATATCATACCATAAAAAAACTGATTATGCATCCGTAAATAACACTCATTCAAAACTTCCATCCCAAACTATTCACATACACAAATACATATCAACAAGCTAACCATCAAATAACACAATCACAAAACACCCTCCATCTAAATTCAATGTGCACCTACAAAATGCACATAGTTTTAGAAAAATGTAATTACATTTTTTTTTTGGGTAACCGTGATTTCCGACCTTTTGGTAGACTAATCCACGGGGTTCGAACCCACCGCCACACAGACTCAAACCAGGTAAAGCCCTCCCTTTTCAGGAGGTTGGCGTGGCCACTTAAAAGTTGTTTGCACCTAGCAGGAATTGAACTTGAGACCTCACACATTTTAGAGTAAAAATGTAATTACATTGCTCACCAAAAGAAATGTCATCTGTGTTCACAAGTTCTTTGATTAATTATAACTTGGAACTAGACACTTACTCCCTCCACCCCAAAATAAGTGTCCAATATGTAACTGACGCACATTTTTAGAGAAAAGTACAACCGTTACGGTGTTCACCAATCAAGTATCATCTTTATTGTTGTTTAAAATGTTTTAATTGGTAGTAATTTTCATGTAGACGCTTATTATATCACAAACCAAAATAGAAAGGTTTGTACGGTCTAGTCAAATAGAATGAAACTCAATCATTAAGCGGGGCGCCTAATTGGTGACTATAGCCGGCTTATAGCTCATCTGGCGTTTGGGCTTATGTTTCATAAGCTTACTTATTGTGGCTTATTTTGAAAATTTTCAGCTTATATAAGCTTATTATGTCAAAATAAGCTTATATAAGCCAAACAGTTTCAAAATAAACCACAAAAAGTGAGCTTATGAAACATAAGCCCAAAACCAAATAAGCCATAAGCCGGATATATTAGCCAAAACAAACACCCCCTAAATATGTAACAAGAGTTGCACAAAGGTTATGGGCTCGTACGGTCTCTAGTCAATAGGAGGAAACTCAATCATTAAGATGTAATGCGCCTAATTGGTTTCGGGTACTAAACTACTAATCATCCATCCAAAAAAACACATAATAAACAAAGAACACAAAACAAAACAATAATAAACACATATTCCAAAAAACAACCTGAACAGAGTATTTAACAGCAAGACTAGCAACAGAATCCCCTTTCACCACCCGATGCGAAACCGCAAACTTACTAATCCTCCCATCCCTCCAAAACCCACCAGAGCTCGGCTTCCCAATAACCTCCTTCAGCTTCCACGGCTCCTTAAAAGCCTTCACCACAATCTCACCATCACCCGCTACTTCACTCCAGACCTTGCACACACATGCACACCTAGCTAGATCGGGTACAGAGAGATTCTCGAAGATTGTTTGTAAGATGTCTTTGCAAGTTAAGGCTGGGAAGTTGGAGTTCATGGGGGAGATTGTTGTGTTTGAG
>LBNU01026739.1:13332-25684 GCA_014162995.1 Artemisia annua | reverse complement strand
TAGTATCTAAGCATGTTTCATGATCTGCTTTAGTTTTGAAATGATTGAGTTGTGATTTACAATGCTCAAGTGCCCGTGTTAATGCCACATTCTTGTCTCTCAACTTTGCATTCAGTGCTTGACACTGTATATTTTGATTTTGGATGGTCATAAGTAACATTCTACATTCAGCGTCTGGATCAGGCAAAGGTTCATGTTGTTCAATTTGATCATTGTTATCATGTGCAATGGGCGTAATTGTTTCATCAAATGTAACATCTGGGTTTATTGGATCATCATCAAATAAAACCACTGTGGACATTTGATCAATTACGTGAGTAGGTAACATAGAATCAGATTGAAAAACTTGTTCCTCGTCTGAGACAGAAGCAGAAGGAGAAACAATGTCATGTATCAGGCATGGATTAGAATCATCTACCTGATACTGATCATCAGTGTCATAGATAGGACTGGAATCACTTACTTGGAGTTCCTGTGTGTCTGCCATCAGTAGCATAGCATTAGTTCCATCTAAGTCATCCTTGACAGAAGCATGAGAGACGTTGTTAGACACTGTGTGATCAATCTTAGGAGTAGAATTGCGTGCTTCATTGTGAAGTGCCGAGAGATATGCTTGCAGATAATATGCACTTCCATGAGATTTACTAGATGTCTTATCCACATTCTTAGTATCATCCTCAAGCTTTACTAGATTTGTCAGTGGTGATTCCAGATAGCTATGAAGTGTGATAGGTGGAGCAGGGAGAATGCTTTTCAGGAACTTTCTTTGGAGACATGACTGTAGTAGTTGATTCATTCGGAGTTCATGGTATGACAGATGCATGAATTCAAGAAGTTTCCACATTTCATAAGCACTGGCGTCAAAGTCCATTTTAGAGTAGATGGAGTTTGGAAGGCCTAGTATGATGTACCAAACAGCTTGTTGATCAGCATCGTATCAAGCGAGATCAGAACCAGTCAAAGTGTCTTTGGTTTGTAGTTCAATGAATCCAGTTGAGTCAGCAATGAATTTCATTTGATATGGTCCTTGAAGAATGGATTTCAGTATGAGATCAGCTTGTGGACAACCGTTAACCCATTGTATGAATCGTCGTTTCCAATAAGTGTAGTTACCAGGTAACAACATAGGTGTATTTGTTTCATTACCAAAGTGTAATACATGACGAGGGTCGGTACTGTGATGTGGAGTATAAGGAGAGTTTGAGTACGGTAGTTGAGACATGATGAAAGACTTGTGTGTAAATGGATCTTGTAGAAGGTATAAGTGTTATGCCAATTCTCAAAAACTTTCCCAAGTGTGTTCTCGAAACTTTGTAGGTTGAATATCTCGAAATTCTGTTAAAGTCCAAAGATCTCGAAAGATTACCAAAGATCTCGAAAAAATTCCAAAGATCTCGAAAGTTGCAAGTTTTTGAGAAATTTTGAAGAAAAAATTTTCGAAAACTTTTAGATTAGTGAAATTTGCAAAGTTCTCGAAAGATTATGAAAAGATTTCGAAAAACACCAAAGATTTCGAAAACAGAAAATGATTTCGAAAAGTTTGTGAAGTTCTCGAAAGTTTCAAATTTTCGAAAAAATTATCCAAAATTATCGAGATTATACAAGCTCGATAATATCCAACGAGTCGAAGCGTTTTCTTTCTTATACAAGAGAGAAAAGCACTGAGTAAGCAACGGAAACACCTTTGGAGCAAATTACAAAGATCTCGATAGAATGGGGTTTAAAGATCTCGAAAACTAGTACACTTTGGGCAGATTTTGTTTTTGTAAAAAGAAAGCCAAAAACACGTCTTTAATCCAAGATTCTTGTACAACTAACCTTAAAATGATGAAATCTTAAAGAAAGTTGCAAACTTGAACTACTTTTCAAAAATTTAAAAATTCTCGAAAAATAGTACAAATTGTACGAAACTTAAATTTTTGAAAAATTTTGAGACTTTGTTGGTTGTTTTAGTTTGTAGCACAAGATTTGATGACAAAGATGTGATATAAACACGAAACAAACAAGAAAGTAGCAAAATTTATCAAAAATAACGAGTAAAAAATTGTTTTTGGGTCGTACAAAACAAAAGCAAAATCATACACCTTCTTCTAGCGATTGATACAACTTGTTAGGTCACCATATTGTAAACACAAGTATAGAAATAAGATGAGAAATAGAGTTTGGTTGATTAGATCAATATGAAAGGTAAAAGTGCAAGAGTTTTCTTAAGATAATGAAATAACCAACAAGTTAAATGAAATACATAGAGTCCTATTTATAGGTGAGGAGTAGGGCAACACTCCTCTCCTCCCTATCTTTCTAATTCGTGGGCTTCAAGCCCATTGGACGTGTTCTTGGATTCTACAAGTTTACATAAATAACTTAAGTAAGCTAGCAACCTATTACATGTTCTGAATTAACCGAGACTTGACAAATATTGATAAACTTAGATCCTAACACGGGGGGTAACTCTTACCAACCACAGGGGGACCGTAATCTCTTAAGCTATCATTCCAACAATTTTCTCGGACCACCCGGTTTTAATCAGTCTCAAAACCAAAATGCTCAAAACCGGAACCAAAATTTTCATCAAAATCAGAACCAAAATCGAATGAACCAAGGTTTTAACAACCAAGGGAATTTCAATTCCGGTCAAAACCAGGGCTTTCAAAACCAAAGAAATTTTCAAAGAAATCAAGGTCATGGTAATCAGGGTAATAATTTTCATAATCAGGGTAATTTTCATCAGGGAAACAATTTTCAGGGTAATAATAACCAACATCAAGGAAATTTTCAAAACAATCGTGCTCAAAATGTTCCTAATAATCAAACTCAAGCCATTGTTCCAACTGGGCCTTCATCTGACGAGTTGTTAAAGCAATTCATGAAATCCCAAGAAGAAATGAACAAGTTGTTGGTCAGCCAGATCTCTGAACTTAAGAAGTCTTTAAATGATCGACCCTCGGGCTCAGGTACACTTCCGAGCAACACGATCGCTAACCCGAGGGGCGATGTTAAGGCGATCACCACCCGAAGTGGAATTTCATACAAAGGACCCACGGCTCCTGCTACATCTTCTTCTCTTCCTCCACAGGTAGCGGATCGTGAACCTGAGGTTACTACGGACACGGTACTTCCTACTAATAACGGAGATACCGATGACGTCCACCCTCAAGTTGTCCCGGTCCCGAGACCCAAATCCAAACCTGGAGTTGTTTTTGAACCACCAGTAGATCCCGTTGAAAAACCAAACCCTAAACCTTCGATTCCTTATCCATCACGTTTACAAGATCAAAAGCTCCGCGAATAAGCTAGTCACCAACTGGACAAATTTTTCCAAATTTTTAAAGAATTACATTTTGACATAAGCTTCGCGGATGCCCTTCTTCTGATGCCCAAGTTTGCATCAACAATCAAAAATCTGTTAAACAACAAGGAAAAATTCTTTAAGATGGCAAAAACTCCGTTAAACGAGAACTGCTCTGCAGTTTTGTTGAAACAGCTTTCCGAAAAGCTGGGAAATCCCGGGAAATTCCTCATTCCTTGCATTTTCCCGGGGATGGTTGAATGCTTTGCCTTGGCTGATCTTGGTGCAAGCATCAACCTGATGCCTCACTCAGTTTGGAAGAAACTTTCTCTTCCGACACTTACTCCTACCTGCATGACTCTCGAGCTTGCAGATCGCTCTATATCTCGTCCCCTCGGTATTGCTGAGGATGTGTTCGTGAAAGTAGGAAAGTTCCATTTTTCGGCAGATTTCATGATTGTTGATTTCGATGCAGACCCGAGGGTTCCTCTCATTTTAGGGATAGGATTCCTAAGAACGGGCCGTGCTTTGATCGATGTCTTTGATGAAGAAATCACTCTACGTGTTGGTAATGAAGCCATCACAATCAATCTTGATCAGACTTCGAGATACTCTTCCCATTATGACTTCGCAGAAATTAACATAATCGATGTCATCGATATTGCTTCGGAAGAGTATTCTCAAGTGTTGGGAATTCTACTAAGTGTAGATTCTGCTGATGGTTACTGCTGAAGAAGGAACCTGCTGAAGACTAGTTCCTGCTGAAGAGTAGTTGCTGCTGAAGTTATAGTTCAGCAGATATAGTTTATTTAGCCGCATATTATGTAATGTAGTTAGGATATGCATGAGATATTATAGTATTTTTTTTGAGAAAATTAATATTAAAGTTTATGAAAATGATTTGCAATTACCTAATATGGTCTAATGAGCCTAAATGAGCATAGAAACAACTGCATAAACAATAAATACTTAAGAATCTATAAAATGCTAAAATGGCAGTCAAATGAGCAAAAGTGAGCACAAAGGATTCTAAACAACAAGCTCCTAATATTAAGCTACAATGGGACTAAGATACACCTACTAAGCAAACAGAAACTAGAAATGAACAAGGATTAAGCACTTCTACAGTGAAATGAGAAAATGGATTAATGAGCTTACAAATTGCATTCCAGCTTAAAACCATGAACCAAGGACCATGAACCAAACCTATTGACCTCCACAGGTCTCTAATACCACTGCCATCCAAAATGTACAGTGCTTCAGCAATCTACAATCTTCACCTGCAATTTTTTATTTTTCAATGTATTTTCTTGATTTTTTTTTGTATTTTTTTTTGTTTTTGATCCTAAACTGAGTTTTAAGGTTACTAAAAGCTTTGAAAAGCTTTCTGGGAGCCTAAGTGTCTTATCTCAGTCCATAATAACAACTACAAACAATAATCAAAGTACATGAGATTTTTGAAAAAAGAACAGATTGCATAAACTAACAATTGAACTGAAACTTGAATTTTATTATTTGAAAAGATTAAGATTACACTGAAAAAGCTTGAAACAATGCTTAAAAGCCAACTGATACACTAGAATTTGAAAACTAGATTAAACGACATACATAAAACTAAATTATTCTACTATGTCTTCTCTGCTCCTTCTTCTTCTTTATATAGGGTTCCATTAGGGTTCCAAGAGGTCTCTGAGCATTTCCCAATAACAAAACTAACCATTGGATCTCTGCAAATCAATCTTGGCCGTTGGATGAATTTTGGCGCCAAATCAGAAACAGAGCAATTGGGCTGTTTTATATCAATTGGGGGGGGTGGTGGCATTAATTGTGGGGGGTAGTGGGTTAGGTGAGAGTGGTGAGGTGATGGCTTGGGCGGTGGGAGGTGACTGGCAAGTGAGGTGGTGGAGGTGTGAAGTGGGAACGGGGAAGGAAGGAAGGGGGGGTGTTATAATATTTAAAAAGGTGGATTGGGCTGGGTTTTGGCCACAGCAAAGAAAAGGGTAAAGGGTTTAGGGGTTGGACTGTTTGTGTTTGGGCTTGGGATTTGGATTTTTGGGTTTATAAAAAGAAAAAGGGTCGGTTTGGTTTGTAACTTCCACAAGGACTAATTATGTAATTTCCTAAAAATTGAGGGGTGTGTTTTGGCAATGTTCCAAAGTTATCCAAGGGGTGTAATTTGCCAAAGTTGAATAGTTCAAGGACCTTTGTTGACTTTTCCATATTTTTAAATTTCCAGGGACCTGTTTTGCCAACTTGTGAAACTTCAGGGACCAAACATGTAATTTTCCAAAAATTTACCACAAGGACCAATTTTGTCATTTATGAATAGTACAAGGTTTATTTTTTATTATTTTCACTTTTTAAATTTACCAAGGACTATTTTTGACATTTTTCAAACTTGGGGGACCAAAGTTGTAAATTTGTGATTTTTGATATTCAAAGGGTTTGTTTTGACAAATTATGAATCCCCAAGGACCTTTTATGATATTTTGCATATTTTGAAATATCCAGGGACTAGATTTGACAATTTGTGAAAGTTGAGGGACTGAAACTGCCAATTGTGCAAACTTTGTTTGTTTTTCATTTGTTTTCAAACATTTTGCATCTACAACATATAAAACACACTTTTGGAATATTTTCACTATTTTGATGCATTATTGGGTGTTTTTGGATGTTTTGGCAGTTCAGATTAGGTAAAAATGATGAGTATTTACATACTCATCAGAGTACTTATGTTTCTTCCTTTTCTTTAATACTTTAATTTCATTATGTCTCATTTTGCTTTAATTAATTCTATCTAGTCAAGCATAATTGCAGATTTGGTTTTTAAAATAGTTTTTTAGCCTTACTAAGATCATTTGATTTATCCTTGTTTCTGTGTCAATCTTAAATTGCAACCAAACGTGCCACCGTAACTTTCACTTTTTAATATAAAGTTTTTATCTTTATAAAATTTTCGGATTTATTTTTATTATTTTTTTTTCTTTTATAAAAAGTTTTTTTTTTATTAAATAGAAAATAGTTTTATTTCGTAAAGTTTGGATTTTTATTAATTTAGTCGCTGATGGAGCCCGGGTCATACCGAGCTAACTCCGGGTTTCATCTCATCTTTATCCTTTAGCTTTTTATTTATTTATGTTTATGCAATGTTTAGCTTAGTTATTTTTATTGTTGTTTTTATTTGTTGCTTTTAGCGTAGTTATGATAGTTTATATGCATAGTTTAGAGTAGTTTATTGATGCTTGTTTAGACGGTGATTACCTTTAATTTAGATAATTAATATATTTGCGTTTTGTTATTGTTAGCTTAGTCAATATGTTCAGTAAGTAGATTTTTTATATACTTGTTGAGTAGATTATTCCGTGAAAATAATTGGGTTTTAATCTAGATATTGATATCTCTTTATGAAAAATCGTTTTCAAAATAAACCAACGTTGTGAGAAAATATTTATTCGTAAAAGATATTAATTCATCAATAAGAGAACTTAATTGAAAAAATAAACCACACTTAAGGATCGTGATAATTTGCTTAACAAGTATATCTTTTTATCACATATTTCTTAGTTGCTTGCTTAGTATAATCTAGTTTATTATTTTTAGCCATTGTCTTTTATCGTTAACTTTACATTATTTACTTGCTACTAGTGTTTTTATTATCTTTGCTTTAATCATTTAGTTTTAGGTCCGTTTTAAGTTTAGATTGCGTTTTATGTTATTTGTGCTTTCCGTTATTGTTTTATATGCTTTAATATATGTTTTCTAGTGTAGATTTACCTTTCATTGTTTCATACACGACTATATCTCTTCACCATTCACATCACTCGATCACAAACAAGAACCGATTTACCATTTCACACCTCGTCGGGACTTAACGACCCGGGAAAACACTATACTCTCGGAAAATACGCGTGGTTTGACTACTTTGACTATTCTTGGTTAAAGTTGACTTTCTACCGCGATCATTTTGGCGCCGCTGCCGGGGAGGCGTGAAGCCGTTTATCGATTCGAGTTTGCAGATTAGTGTTTGAAGACCCTTCTCCGGAAGTTACCGTCTTGTTTTTTTTGTGAATATTCTTTTTTTTTTCCTGAATATAAAAAAAACCAAAAATATTTTCTTTTCAAAAATTTGTTTTTCTTTCTTTTATAAAAATCCAAAAATATTCTTCTCGTTCCTCTTAAATGTTTTATTCTTATCTTTTTACCCTCTCACCGTTTAATTCTATATTCTTATCCCACTATATCGTTTAATTCTTATGGCGGGCACGCGGACTATGGAGGAATTACTACGAATACCTATCGTAGGTATTGAAGATGCCATCGTTATTCCGCCCATTCTAGCGGATGAATATGAATTGAAAGCCGAGTTAATTTATTTTATAAAGAACAATCATTTCTATGGCTTTGAGAATGATGATCCTTATTCACACATTAGAAGATTTTCTCAAATAACTCAAACTTTCAAAATCAATCAAGTGCCTCAAGATGTGGTGAATTTGATCTTGTTTCTGTTTTCACTCAAAGGAGCAGCTGAGAAATGGCTTGATTATGAACCTCCTAATTCAATCACATCTTGGGATGATCTATTATCAAAGTTCTTGAATAGATTTTATCCTCATTCTAAAACAACTGAGCTCAGAAAAGAAATCATGAATTTTCAACAATGTTTTGATGAGACTTTTGCTGAGGCTTGGGAAAGATTCAAAGATTTAAAATGGAAATGCCCACATCATGGTTTTTCAGAATTGCAACAAGTCGATATATTCTATAATGCTTTACTGCAAAACGATCAAGATTCGCTTAACACGGCCGCCGGTGGCAACATCTTTTATCAAACTCCGAAGGGCGTCTTGACGATTATCGAAAACAAATCAAAAGTTCGCACTGCACAAAACAAACCGGTAGTAAGTCCCCAATTTCACAATAAAAAATCAATTGGAGAGTTACTAGCCGAAGAACAAGCTGCTAAAGTGAGTGCTCAATTTTGCAATACTTTCATTCATGATGACGATGATGACGAGCCTTTAGAAGAAGTTAAGATGGATCCACTCATTAAGGAATCTTTAGATACCTTGTCAATGGGGGACAAGGAAGTCGAAGTCAATCCTCTTGAAGAAATTGATGACCTTGTTCCAATCCCAAGGGTATCCGAGAAACCTTTTGATTCGATTTCAAAAACTTTTGATACGACTATCACTAATCCCTTGTTTGATTTCGATTCTGAATTTACTCTAAATTCCGATAATCAAATCTTTGATATTCAGAATGAGGATAGTGATGAGTCAGATACGTAGACTATAATGGACGAGGTGCATATTTATAGCCCACAAAGTACCGCACATGTCCCACCTCTGTATACACCTCCAGAGACCGTGCTCAAAGATTTACATCATGAGAGTGTTTCTTTTCTCGAGGAGTTCGCTGGTGAACCCTCTCATATCATATCTCCTCTGGAGTATGATCATTTCTATTTTGATATTGAGAAAGATTTTAGTCTGGGGGGAGACATACTTATTGATGACAGCACCCCACCTCTCCCTCCCGATGTTTTTGTTGATAAACAAATGAGCTTTAATGATGATATTCAAAACAAAGTTATTGAAAAATTTGTTTTTGAAAATGACGAATTGATTTTAATTGTGATTAAAATCTTTCTCCTATTCATCACATTTGATGTGACTTCTCCTCTTCTTCACTCCTTCGGGAGTGAGGATACCATCTTTGACCCCGGCATCACCGCTTATAGTTTTTACTATTTATAACCGGGTATATCTCATCGGTGTGGAACTTTCAAGCACTTCAATGTTAATCCAAACATTTTGAATAAAAGTCCGATGGAGATTGTCTTTTCCACATGTTACTTCCCCAAGAACCAATGAATTCGGGGTCGAGTCAGGCTAGTGACTCGGTGAACAAAAACATTAGCATCACATGGGTTTTCACCCATGTTTTTGACTTCTTTCTATTTTCTAATAAGTGACGAGAAGGGGGCAACCTCTTCTGCATCTTTTGTTTGGTTGTTGTGTTTGTACAGGTATTTTTCCCCGAAGAAATGAAGGCTCTCGTGCTCGTGTTTTGTCCTTACTCCACTCAAGTCTCATTCTTCATTGCTCAAGAAGTCTGATATCCTTAATCTTATTGACTAACGTTATCTATTTGGCATAATTAATAAACGGCCTTAGATACAACGTAGGATGACCCTCACCTTTGAAACATTGAGGACAATGTTTAACTTTAGTCTGGGGGGTATCTTCGATTTGATTTGACTTGCACCTTTCATGTGCCGTTTACTCATGCAACCCCGTTTTTTTCGAAAAAAAAAATCATCAAAAAAGTACAAAAAAATGAAAAAATTTCAAAATTTTTGCAAAAATATAATAAGTTTTGACACTTTGTTTGACTTTCCCCTGGGTAGAGTAGGAATAGAATTTTGACTTGACCGGGCGTTGAGCCCTAGCTTGTTCCCTTAACTAAGTGTCAATAAGGTAGTGACCATCCGAGTATGAGATTATTTAACTAACACGCCAGCGATCTAGTGTGTGACTAGGTGACCATCCGTTATGCAAATAACGCGCTAGCGATCCAAGAAGTGCACTAGTGACCATCCGATAGTTAGAGTATCGAAGACTCGCGCCAGCGATCTACTGAGGTAGAGTTTATTTAGGAGTTAGATGCTAAACGTGGAGTCGTTGGTTCTCTTTAGAGCTCATCGTAGGTATTTGTGGCTTTTTGCTCCCACAAAATTGTCTCACCCCATATCTATAAACAATAATTAAAGACATTATGTTTTGACGAAACATAGTTCTTTATCTTCTCAAGAGAATCCTTGTTTTAAAAATCGGGTACACATCAAGGTCGCGTAATAAAGTTGTAATCATGTTGAGTTGTAGTTCTAAATCAGAGCTTTGAACCTCTTTGCGGGAATGTGTGAGGTCTTGGTCTAAACCCCTTGGATCCTCATTTCAGGAACGTATAAGAAAGCTCCGTAGTACGTGTTATGTATCATCAAAAAAACAAAAAAAAAGTTATGTTTATTAGTTCTCAGTTGTTAGACAAGTTGTTGGCACGTGAGGTGCTTGTGCATGGTCCTGGACCAGACACGAGAGTGCACGTGTATTTCTCCGCAACTAATGTCTATGAGTTTGTATGTATCTCGATTCCTTGATGTGGACCTCATTTTCAAAACAGCGATTCTCGAGAAAAGATCGAAAACTACTTAGCGTCTTAATTTGGTATCTTTATCGGAATAAAAATTATTATTATCGAAACGAGAAAATATGAAGAAATTCATTTCTCACCAAAAATAAAATAAATAGAGGAAAATAGGAAAATGGGAGTAAGAGGTTATTTACACAAGTAACTTTAATGAGTAGTGTTGGCATCTAACTTTTATTTAAGCTGTGATCTCGTTTTTATGCTTAGCTTGGGAACTCGTGAAAGTCAGGGACGATGAATTCTATCCGTATGGACACTTTTCTATGAGCTGTGTTTTCTACTCTGTGACCCTAAACGTTATTGAAAAATGATGAAAGTCAACATCCCATCACATCCCGTCACATAATCAGTAAAAAGTACAAAAACAGTAGTGTAGATAATAAAGTTGAAAAACGGGGCGTTTTCGGGAGTAAATGATTTCGTAATCTCTTTTGAACGTTTTGCTACTTTCCAAAGTTAGTAAAAAGAGTTGTGAAATTATTTATCTCAAAAGCGTGAAGTGATGACATTGCGTGAGGACACGGCAATACCTTAGTCTGGGGGATTTGATATGTGTCTAATTACACATATATTTTACCTTGTTAAACGGACCCAGAAGACCAAAAACACACTAAAAATGCCAAATATATGTTTGTTTTTGTGTTTGTGATTGTGCAGGTACGGATATTTTGAAAGGTGGACAAAATAAAAGAAAACGTAACAAAACGAGCACAAGATTGGAAAGAGCACGAAATTACGGGATCAAAGATAATTTTATTTGGAGCATCGAGAAAAAAAAGACGGAATTGTGAAAGATTAAACGAAGCCCGAATGAAGCTCAATTTAAATATGAGTCTGATTCACGACTTTCGTCCAAAAAGGCCCAAAGTCCATCAACCATAATACTCAGCCAAAATTACAAACACATATGCGGTCCAGTCCAAAAGGATGTTATCAGTAATCACTACTAAAACCTACGGAGGAAAAAAAAAGAGAGAGCCGACACACATCTTGGGTCAGTTCCACCGCAAAAATTCTCCATCTGTCACAATTTTCAGAGACCAACTATTTACTGTAATTGTTATTGCATAATCTTTCTAAACTTTTCATTAGAGTACTTATGTTTCTTCCTTTTCTTTAATACTTTAATTTCATTATGTCTCATTTTGCTTTAATTAATTCTATCTAGTCAAGCATAATTGCAGATTTGGTTTTTAAAATAGTTTTTTTTAGCCTTACTAAGATCATTTGATTTATCCTTGTTTCTGTGTCAATCTTAAATTGCAACCAAACGTGCCACCGTAACTTTCACTTTTTCATATAAAGTTTTTATCTTTATAAAATTTTCGGATTTATTTTTATTAATTTTTTTTCTTTTATAAAAAGTTTCTTTTATTAAATAGAAAATAGTTTTATTTCGTAAAGTTTGGATTTTTATTAATTTAGTCGCTGATGGAGCCCTTATTATCTCCGGGTCATACCGAGCTAACTCAGGGTTTCATCTCATCTTTATCCTTTAGCTTTTTATTTATTTATGTTTATGCTATGCTTAGCTTAGTTATTTTTATTGTTGTTTTTATTTGTTGCTTTTAGCGTAGTTATTGTTGGGAATTCTACTAAGTGTAGATTCTGCTGATGGTTACTGCTGAAGAAGGAACCTGCTGAAGACTAGTTCCTGCTGAAGAGTAGTAGCTGCTGAAGTTATAGTTCAGCAGATATAGTTTATTTAGCCGCATATTATGTAATGTAGTTAGGATATGCATGAGATATTATAGTAAGTGATAATGCATATTATTTAGAAGATACGTTTCTTGGAGAACGGATTAGGGTTAGGGTTCCTTGTCTATAAAAGGAACACACGTTTATGTTGAA
>LBNU01026736.1:3081-37375 GCA_014162995.1 Artemisia annua | reverse complement strand
AAGGAGAAGTAGTGCTAACCTAATTATTACTCTTGTTATTATTATGATTAGTTTTCTATAAGTGCATCCTATTGTATCGTCTGGGGGTTATACACATTTAGGATCAGAGGGTTAAATCATCTAAATCAATCTTACACCTTGTCCTATTCCCGCCTATTGTAAAGACGAGAGTTCATCGGGCGGCGTGAATCTGCGAAGATGCAAGAGTCATTAAGTACCTCTACTAACATGGACAAGTCTAGCGGGATGCAGCATGGTCAGATCTTACACCCCCTCTAGCTCCTTCAAGTGTATCGCATTGGTAGGTGGTCCTAGGGTTAATTCGCACATGTATGGTGATATTTCTATCACCAAGTCACATCCCCATCGGCTTGGGTCCTAGGGTTAATTCACCAAGCCTCCAAGGAACTACCAATGCTCAACACTACCAGAACTAGAGTGTCCTAAGACTCGCCATGAAAGTATACAAACAATACTACAATAGATGCATAGAAAACTAACTCATAACAATAACAATTTCATAACAAGGCTAACACCAAGAGGTGTATAGCCACTCATATTCATAAATGCAGTAAAACAAGATTGTGTTATTGCAAATGTAAACATGAATCGAATACAAGACAAAGGTATTAATAAACTTATGATTTGTGTGTGAATCCTCCTTTGGACATGACTTGTATGTGGCTAGAACTTCATTCCTCCTGCTCCCTGAGTTTCTCCCAACTTCTGTGTGGTGAAAAGTGAATTAATAAACTCGGAATTAGGGCTGGTATTTATTGGCCCGACTTTGCTACGGTGTAGCTGATTGAGTTACTACACCGTAGCCTTTGTAAATATTGACTATGCCGTAGCTTGATCAAGTGCTACGGGCGTAGTTTCTTCCTTGGATGTATCTACGGCGTAGTTATTTGGGGAACTACGCCGTAACTTCTTCTTTGGCCACGTGAGTTCTTTACTGCCTCATTTTGGGGTCTACGCCATAGGTGGAGAGTTGCTACTCCGTAGAGCCCTTTAGTAGATCTCTACGCCGTAGTCATGGATTGAGCTACGCCGTAGTCTTCATAAGTCCTTGCTACGGTGTAGGTAGATGACACATCTACGCCGTAGTTAGTGTAGAATCCACATACTTCATGTATTTTCACTTTAGTCCTTCCAATTCCGCGTTTCTTCGTTCCTTTACTCATCTTTGCCCTGAAAACAGAATATAAACAAATAAGAGTATATATCCTAACATATGAATACAAAAGATGAGTAATTAAGGAGGAAATTAACACTTAAATCATGGACTTATTTGATGTTATCAAATATCCCCCCCACTTGAACTCTACTGCCATCAAGTAGACCTTATTAGAATAATTTTTAGAAAGATATTTCCCAAGAAACTGGAAAATATGAGTCTAAAAACTTCCTATGCTAGAATATATCCAAGCCGAACACCTCACAAAACTTGAACAAACACTCGTCTCTCTCTCCTAATCTAAGTGTTAATTTCGGAGTGATCACTCAACGCACAGTCATAGAATGTATTCTATCATAGGCTTGGCGGTTACATAAATCTCTACCACTAGAGCTAAGGTCGAAACAATTTTTAAAGGCAATATTGGGTGAACACATATAAGGCTTGTGGGTGTAGTGTTGTTACTAACATACTACGACAAAGGTGACAAAGGCAATGGTACATGACCGGAACGCCGGGCAAGACACCAATGACTGCTCAAACCCTTCACCTAAGCATGATTCACAACTAAAGGGTAGGATAAGACATGGGATGCACAATAATGGTGTAAAAAGAAAAAGAAAACAAATAGTCTAAGCCTATAACCGAGTTGCTACCACTTGCCGTTCATCCAAAGTTCAAGCTTCAAGACGTAAAAATTGGATCATGTAACAAGTGTGTGCCATTAGCGGACGTCATGATGGGCACCACACTTGGTCTTCATGTTGGCGATCAGGAACCAACAACTTCATTCTTCATATATGACCGAAGTGGCCTCTTCGATACTAATTCTTTCAAAGTTCAAATTACGGTGCTATACAAGTTACACCAAAGATAACATATCTACATACGGAAATTCACATTTTTTTTTCATAACTATAACAAGAAATAAATATATCCCCCCACTTGAGATGAACTATATATGTACAATAGTGGGTTTCTCATGATATTCAAAGATTTGTCTTCAACGTAGGTGTGATTCTTGAATCTCTTGAATTGAACCTCAAACTAGAACAAGTGGCAACTTCCCAACCATAAACCAAGACTACACGGTAGGCTAAGGTGTATAGGTGTATCAAAACAATAATATGGGCAAGAAATGAAAGGATAGGCTCAAAAGGGTGTATCTAGGGGTATCTTGCACTAAAGGTGAGTGCAACAAAGGGTTTAACACGGGGGTCGAATAGTTAATGCGACTAATCGATAAACACACACATGTAGATTATTTGGGTGATAATCCTAAAACATTGCATTCTTAAAAAGTTTCTTCCAAATGTATCAAGAAATCTCAATACACTACTCGTCTATGGTTTCAAAATGATGTAAAGGCCAAGTTCTAAAGTTTACAAACTACCGGCACACTCATAATTTTGGTGGATTTGGGGTAAAACAGGGGAAACTGAAATAGGCTAAACCTCACCATGGTATTAAGGGTTAATGTGCTCGGCTAAGGTCTATTCTAGTTAGGTTCGGAAAAACATGTCAAAAGTTTTAAAGTGGCATAATTTTTCAAAATAAACTAGAAAAATGGGGCAACATAAAGTTCAAGTAATAATTCTACTCCCGTCCCCCCACTTGAGTTGTACAAAGTCCCTTTTGTACATAAAATAAATAATAAAAAGGAAAAAGTAGAATTGGAACGAGAACTTCCCTGAAATTTGCTCTTAAAAATGATAGAAGGATCATGTTGGAAAACGTACCTTCTCTTCGCCGAATGAGCAAACTTCAAATCCCTGAAATCACACAACTACCAAAAGCATAAAACCTAAAAAAGAAAAATAAAAATAAAAATAAAAACCTAACTCACTTTCGTAAGAATCACGGTTACATTTAGCGTATGCAACAAGCCTTTTAAACCACTTGGTATCCCAAGTGGACGAGTGGAGTCTCGTGAGGGTTTACAGGGAACACACCCACAAAGTTCATTTAAAAACTAATACAAGTTTAAATAATGATTTGTAAAATAATAATTTTTAGGTACAGAAGGAAGCTACGGCGTAGCTGAAAAGGGTTGCTACGCCGTAGTTGCTAAAAAACTCCAGAATGACACCTGGGGGTTGCTACGGCGTATTAATGGTTAGAGCTACGCCGTAGCTAAGTCCTGTGGAATTTTTCTTGGTGCAAAAGTCCAAAAATTTGTTCCCCAACGCAAAGCTTCCTCTAGGACCTGCAAATTATTAACACAAAACATACCAAACCAACAAAATAAAAGAAAATGAAAGGAAAAGGATAATTCGGGTTGTCTCCCGAAAGAGCACTTTTGTTTATTATCGAGTCTTTAAGTTAGACTCACTGCCATGGCCTTCAAGTGGGTTGATGAAGGACTTGCCCATGCTCGTTCGTTTCCTTAAGTAGGTTATGCCTTATCCAAGCAACATTTGTGGCAGTTCGACAATACTCCTTAGTCTCAATTCTCCGTACCTTCAAGAATCTTTCATCGGGTACTAAATGATATCGAGTCACCTCATATGTTTCTGCAATGATGGGTGGAGGTTTTTTGTACTGTAATCCTAGAAGTTTACACCGTCGTTGTTCATAGGTCTCATCATCAGGATCAGTTAATCCGTCAGCTCCTTGTAATTCTAGGTAATCCATTATCCCGTCGATGTCATCATCATCGCACTCCATTCCATTTTGGTGTAGTTTTTCTTCACCAACCTCCCTCTTGCGTTGGTTTTGTTCATTTTCCCATATGGTTTCATTATACTCTTTCCTCTTTCCTTGATCGTTGGTTTTACATTCACATAGATTTGATCGGCTCACACATCCTATCCAAATTGTTTCCTTAATAGCCGCGTCAATTTTTCCATACTTGATTTTAATCCAATCATCAAATCCTAAATTATCAACCCATTCCAACTCATTCCTTTGGTTGTCATTAGCTGAAAACCATAGGTACTCATCATCATTTACTCGTGCAATGCTACTTCCTCCATTGCACTCGTCTTCATAGGGGTCACAAGATGCCCATATTTTATTACCATTAATATCATGGGTTTTTACTTTCTCACACCAATGCGCTTTTTTGCTTGTGTTTTTCTCTGTTTGTGAAGAGGTGAAATTGTGATGGCTAACCTCTCTTTGTAGAGTTTCTTTGATAATTGCGGTGGGCATGTTTTCTCTGTTAAGATCATTCCAGATTTTCCGTTTTTCATCTCTTCTGACTTTACCGTAGACGATTCGAACCCAATCGTCAAATATCATGATCCCATTCCACTCTAGGAGTCTTCTCTTGTCATCATTGGTAGAACTCTATAAGTGTTTATTGTTTCCTACTCTATCCGTGTCATTTCCACCATCGCAAAGATCAGCGTTTGGGTTGCAAGACGCCCATAAATCCTACCATACCTCGTTGTCAACAGGTATGGCCTCACACCAATGGTATTTCTTAATTACTTCCCCATTATTCCTTTCATGCTGGGCTAACATTCCCATAACGTTTACAGCTTCCGTTCCTTTTATAGGGGTAATCCTTCGTCTTGATGAGCCTTGAGCATTAGATTTTGGAATAGTGCCTTCCTCGTGTTGTAATTCATTGGAGGAGTCACAGTTCTTTTCCTCTTTGTACCTTTCCTGCGAAAAATCACTAGGCGAGTCACCATGATCAGGGTTAAGATTTCATGCGTAGTTAAATCAGGGGAAAAATCCTCTTCCATATCAATTTTTACGTCACCATTGTTGATGACATAAACATTTTCTAATTTATGACACCTACCCCTTTCGTCCATATTAAAAACATTAAAAGTGAGAGAAATTAGTTTATTAAAGACATCAATCATGGCATGGGCGGTGGCAAGTAATGGCCTTCTTAAAATAATCGGTAATTCGCTATCTTCCTCCATGTCGAGTATGACGAAGTCGATAGGGAAAGTGAATTCATCAATTTTAACTAATACATTCTCAACTATACCTTTAGGGATACTAACTGTTCTATCGGCCATTTCTATAGTCATGCAAACTGGTTTGATAGGACCTAAACTTAAACGTTTGTACATAGAGAATGGCATGATACTAATACTGGCTCCTAGATCTGCTAAAGCGTTACTAATAAACAAGCTATCAATTGAACAAGGGAGAATAAAACTTCCTGGGTCCTTCTCTTTTGGAGGCAACTGATGTTGAATGACTGCTGAGCATGTGGCGTTTAGCTTTACTTCTTCTCCTTCTTCATCATCAAAAGAGAAAAGGTCCATTTCTTCTTTGTAATCCTCTTCAATATCAGATTCCTCCTCATCTTGTTTAGCAAAAAATTCAAGCTCTTCGTTAGAATACCTGAAAGGAGTGTAAAGAGGTTGACCATTGTTAGAAAATATAGCTTTGCATGCTCCAGAATTTTTAGAGCATTCTCCTTTAGCATTGTCAGCTTGCTTGGATACTTGATTGGTCAATAGCCCAATTTTGGTTTCAAGGCTTCTTATCGTTTCATCGTGGCTTCTTAGGTTAAGTAATGTTCCCTCTTGAAAACTTTTAAGCCATCCTTCCCGTTCCATTTGCTTCTTAGCTGATTCATCGAAATATTTTTGGATGGATTGTTCAAGTTCAGAACGTCTCTCGTAAGGTGGTCGATTGTATCCTGATGCCCCTTTACGGTAACCGTTACTGTTGTAACCTTGGAATGGTCTACCTTCCCCATATTTCACCTTTTCAGTTTTTCTATCGTCCTCGTTCAAAGGACACTCTTTAGACAAATGCGGTCCTTCACAAATCTCGCAACTGACTTGAATAGCGTGAACATTCTCCTTGAGCTTCTTCATGTCACGCCCTAAGCTTTCGAGTTTGTTGGTGATGAGGGTAATTCCATCCGAGTTTCCAGCAATGCTCCTACTACTTCCACCTTCGTGCCACTTTTGAGATTGGTCTGCCATATCTTAAATAGCCTTTAAGGCTTGAGCAGGGGTCATTCCAGGGATTGGTCCCTGAGAATCTAACATTTGGCGAGTGGAGATATTGATCCCTTTGTAGAAAATGTTGACCACTTGCTGCTTGTTGAGATCATGAGTAGGGCACTTGTACAAAAGATCATTGTACCTATCCCAAGCTTGGTACAATGTTTCATCTCCATCTTGCTTGAAGTTGTGAATATCTTCAAGCTGCTTTGCCGTTCTTGAAGGAGGGCAATATCTTTGGATGAAATGCTTCTTCAGTAGAGTCCAAGTGTTCACAGTCCCTGCTGGTAACCTATCGATCCATCTCTTGGCTCCTCCGGTTAATGTCATCGGGAATACTCTGAGCATTATTGCATCATGAGATACTCCCGGAATGTTGAACAAACTAACAATGTAAAGAACATTGTCAGTGTGCTCGTGAGCATCTTCCGTCTTGCTTCCCGAAAATGGGTCTTTTCGCAGTTCCCTTATGAATTGATTCTTGATTTCGAACTGAACGTCATCCCCAATAGCTGGCCTAACCAAACCAGGCCCTTGCTCTTCTCGTGTAAGAGCCAAATACTCTTCAAGCGTGAGGTTGTCAATGTCAACTTCTGCCATGGTACCTGAAACTTAAAAATGATCGTGAGAAACTGAAAATAAAAATAAAAATTAAAAACTTAAATAAAATCCTAATAGCTCCCCGGCAGCGGCGCCAAAAACTTGATGCAGGTTTTACCAACCAGGTTTTAATATTTATAAGTGTCTCGTTTACCTAAGGTCTACCTAATGCACTGTCGGGCAGTGTACCCGGTCATGTGAGGTATAGCTAGATGGTAAAGCTGAGGTCGTCCCAAGAGCTATGTGTGTGGAGTCTATCTAAGTTTAGTGACACGTATAAAAGGGGGTTTATGATTGTAGAGATTAATTAACTAAGAAATTTAAATAACAAAACAAGTAAATAAATGGAAGAGAATCAAATAAGGATAAGTAGTGCTAACCTAATTACTACTCTTGTTATTATTATGATTAGTTTTCTATAAGTGCATCCTATTGTATCGTCTGGGGGTTATACACATTCAGATCAGAGGGTTAAATCACCTAAATCTATCTTACACCTTGTCCTATTCCCAACTATTGTAAAAACGAGAGTTCATCAGGCGGCGTGAACCTACGAAGATGCAAGAGTCATTAAGTACCTCTACTAACATGGACAAGTCTAGCGGGATGCGGCATGGTCAGATCTAACACCCCCTCTAGCTCCTTCAAGTGTATCGCATTGGTAGGTGGTCCTAAGGTTAATTCGCACATGTATGGTGATATTTCTATCACCAATTCACATCCCCATCGGCTTGGATCCTAGGGTTAATTCACCAAGCCTCCAAGGAACTACCAATGCTCAACACTACAAGAACTAGAGTGTCCTAAGACTCGCCATGAAAGTATACAAACAATACTACAATAGATGCATAGAAAACTAACTCATAACAATAACAATTTCATAACAAGGCTAACACCAAGAGCTGTTTAGCCACTCATATTCATAAATGCAGTAAAACAAGATTGTGTTATTACAAATNTCCAAGGAACTACCAATGCTCAACACTACAAGAACTAGAGTGTCCTAAGACTCGCCATGAAAGTATACAAACAATACTACAATAGATGCATAGAAAACTAACTCATAACAATAACAATTTCATAACAAGGCTAACACCAAGAGCTGTTTAGCCACTCATATTCATAAATGCAGTAAAACAAGATTGTGTTATTACAAATGTAAGCATGAATCGAATAAAAGACAAAGGTATGAATAAACTTATGATTGGTGTGTGAATCCTCCCTTGGAAATGACTTGTATGTGGCTAGAACTCCGTTCCTCCTGCTCCCTGAGTTTCTCCCAACTTCTGTGTGGTGAAAAGTGGTATGTGATAATTCACATACCTTTTCATTGCCAAAAACCGACCCAAAAAGACTAATTATGCTAACAAATGCCAAAGAATGTGTGTTTTTATGTTTTTGATTGTGCAGGGTCGGATATTTCACAAAAGACAAAAATCAAACGAAAACCGGCAAAAAACGAGCACGAGAGTGGAACGAGTCAAAAAGTCAAAGCTTGGCATCTGAAAGTCAATGAAGAGCTCAATATTTCCTAAGGAGTCCTTAGAGTTTGAAGAAGTTACAAGTTTGACCCTTGGTTGAAGTTTCAAGAAAGTGCAAGAATGGCCCTTCAAGTTCAAGAGTTTGGCAAATTTAGTCCCTTGATGATATTATTTGAAGAAAAGTCAACTCTAGCCCTTCATTTATTCAAGATTGGCAAGAAAGGCCCTTGATTATATTTTTGAAGTTTGGCATTTTCAGCCCTTGCAGTTTCAGAGAATTACACTTTTGGTCCTTGTATATTTCTTAAATCCCACAGCCTTAATCTACAAATACAAGCCTGGTCCAATAATCCCTTACTCCTAATCCTATATATTAAATCCACAAGCCCAAAATTATTAGCAAAACCCGAAAACCCAATCTTACAATAAAGAAACCCGGCCCACACTCCCTTTGGTCAAAATAATTATCACGGGTCAAACTAGTATTAAAAATATTACCTATATCTTTTACCTCCCCCCAATTTCACACCGTACATCCCCAACCTCCCAATCTCATGAACCCTAATTTTACCCCTTTTACAATTACCTCATCCCCAAAACAATTACCTTCAATTACCACTTCTAGAAGCTAAACCCACGTGAGATAAGCATGTCAGAAGAATAAATCAGCTCATGATTGGCCTACGTGGAAGAATAGCAGCTCGGGATTGGCTAATCAGAGAGTGTAAGCACCTGAGGATTGCCAGCATGTACAAACCAAGGCTTCTGATTTGGTAGAACACATCATCAGATTTAATCCAAGGGCTCTTATTGATTTGAAGAAGCACAAAGATGATCAAGGGCTAAGAATAGAGCTTCTGGACGTTTCTCAGGCTACTCACCCCTCACTCTCCTCACATCCTATAAATAGAGGCTAATTTTCTCATTTCTGTAAGTAGTTTTTAGTAGTAAAGGCACTCTGCCAAATTTCCTCTAGAATTGTAAACTCTAAATCATTGTAAAGTTCTTAGTGAATGAATAAAATTTTCAGTTTTGTTTTTCATATTAGCTTATTCACTAAAATTAGCTTCTAGTTTAGCTTATAGTTTCAAAAGTTATATTCCTGTTTTCAACAAGCTTCACAGAAGCTTGTTTTAGTTTTCCTATAACATTTCTACTTTTATTTGTTCTAAAAAATATACAAATATAAAAAAAAACAGAAAAAAATATAAAAAAATAAAAAAAATGTTTTGTAAAAGCTTTACTCTAGCTTGCAACAAGCTTTTTCATTAGAATAGCAGCTCATCTAAGCTTTCTAGTTTATGGTGAGTTTGTTTGTAGTGTGAAATAGATCAAACTTTCAAAATCCATAGAAGTCAACAGAAAAGTCAAGGATTCAGTTCAGACGATGAATATTGGGGTTCCATTGATAGTTCAAGCTAGTTTTGGAAGAGCTTGGCCTATCTAAAGATAGGCTTCTGTGGAAAATCCTCTGTTTGAGCTGAGGATAATGCTCAACGTCTTGGCCTATCTAACGATGCAACTCGTAAAGACCATTTCCCGCTTCTGTAGTTTTAGAAATTACATTTGAGCCCGTAGGTTTAGTCTAGCTTAAATTCACTTTTTACTTTGTTACATAGACGTTTTAATTAGTTTACGTTTGCGTTTTTGACGTTTGTGCTTTACATGCTTGTACGTTTTACATGATTACTTGTTTTTTATTGTATTTTCATTTAATTAGTCTTAAAATTCATATATTTTCACTTTTCACTTTTTCACAAACACGATTTCATGAATCGTTGACCCCGATTCCATTCACCTTCACACGAACACGACCCGGGTTTTGCTTATTCGTTGAGCATTACCTTGGACTATAAATGATATAATTGGTTTTAAATCAATCAATTTTTTGGCGCCGCTGCCGGGGAAGGTTGAAGTGAATTTTGGTTTTCGTTTTTGAAAAATTGTTGTTTTGAAAAACCTTCCTTGTATGTATTTTCTTTTATAAAAAAGTAAAAATTAAAAATATTAAACACTTTTCCTAAAGTGTTTGCAAAATACCAAAAACATAATAAATCATCCTCACTCTACCTCTACAGAGTGTTGTAAACCAAATAACTTCGAACGCAAAAAGAGATTGTGAAATTATTCGGTTTCGGATTACTTTAATTCTACAACCAACTCCCTCGTTGTGAGTAGATTTGAAGGAAACAATTTCGGGTGACGAATCGATCACAAAAAAAATAACAAAACAAAAGAAAAATACAAAAATATTGTAATTTTCAAGTTTTCTTTTATATAAAAACCAAAAATATTTTCTTTTTTAATTTGTTTTCCTTTTTCATATTTGATTTCTTTTTGGTGTATGAACACTCGTTCTTCATCGAACGATCTTTTTTCACCTCTTTTGGATCCCGAACAGATTATTCGACATAATCATCGGGTTGATTTTTCAAGTTTGAATAATTTTGACTATATAACCACGAATCTGTTCATTTCTCAAACGTTGAGGAAATGAATAATAATGATCAAAATGATGAACACCCGCCGGTGGGTGGTGCACAACAAAACGGGGCTCCCAACGGAGGACCTCAACCGTTTTATGATTTGCGTCCAATGGAGGAACAACTCCAATCACCATTCAATGGTGTTAGGAGGGCCATTGTGATTCCCGACATTCAAGCAAATCAATTTGAGATCAATCACGGGTTACTCAATCTAATCACGAGTATCTCATTTCACGGTCTTGAGCATGAAGATCCTTATATTCACATAAGGAACTTCACCGACATTGCTGAAACAATAAAGATTAATCAAGTTCCGTATGATGTTGTTAAGTTGAAATTGTTTCCTTTTTCCCTCAAGGGGCAGCCCGGACTTGGCTGGAAAAGGAACCACCGAACTCGATTCACACTTGGGGAGATTTAGCTTCCAAGTTCGTGGATCATTTCTATCCTCCTTCTAAAACTTCTAATCTTCGAACTCAAATCTTCCGTTTCCAACAAGCTTTTGATGAATCGTTCAGCGAAGCTTGGGATAGATTTAAGGAGTTGTTGGAAAAATGTCCTAATCATGGTTTCTCACCCTTGCACCAGATTGATACTTTCTATAATGGGTTGTGCCATGCTGATCAAGATTCACTCAATTCTGCTGCGGGTGGAAACTTGTTAACTCGAAATATTCAAGAAGCTTTCACGATAATTGAAAATAAAGCTAGATTTAGAACTTCAAGATGCAAAACACAAGTTTCAAGTACTAATAGCAAAGCTAATGACGAAGTGATGAATGTTCTTACAACTCTTACAAAACAAATTAGTCTTCTTCTCAAAGAAAAAGAAAAACCTCATCAAACCGTCAATGTTGTGAATCAAAGTTGTGAAACATGTGGTGGTCCACATCCGTATTATGAGTGTCCGGCAACCGGTGCCTTTGCTCACGAGAGCATGTATGCTACAAATATGGTTGGTAACGGTTACCAACCCCAATGAGATCGGAATCTCCTTAGCTACCGCTCGAACAATTATCTTGGACCACCACCCGGCTTTAATAACCAACCGAAAAATCAAATTATGCCACATCGAAATAATCAATTCAATCAAAATCAAAATCGAACAAATCATGGTTTTCAAAATCAAAACCAAGGGTTTAATCAAAATCGGGGTTTTCAAAACGAAGGGAATCATAACCAAGGCCCGAATCAAGGGAATTTTCAAAATAATGCTAATCATGGAAATGTTAATCATGGGAATCAAAATCATGGAAATTTTCAAAATCAAGGTTTTCATCAAAATAACCGAGGGCAAAATTTCAATAATCATAATCAAAATGTTGTTCAAAATCCGTCGGCCTCAGATGAGATTCTTAAGCAAATAATGAAAACTCAAGAGATTTTAGCTAAGGAGATCCACTACTACACAAACTGGTTTTACCCACAAACTTTACACACGGAAAAAAATTTGTGGGAAATTTCACACGGAGTACACACAAATTACACACTAAACTATTGACCAAATTTCCGTAGGAAATACGTCATAATTTTTCCATGGATTTCTCACTATTTACACACTAAATTGTTGACCAAGTTTTTGTGGCAAATCCGTCGCAAATTTCCCACAGAATTGCGACAACATTCACACTATTTGTGTTGATTAAACTTTAGTGGGAAACTTGTTGCAGATTTCACACATATTAGCCACGGCCAAAAGTCCGTGGCAAATTTTAGCTACATTACTCACGGATTTCACACGATCTATGTGTGTAAATATCAATATGATATAATCCGTGGGAAATATGTGTGTAAATACCTACGGATTTCCCACAAAATATCATTTTTATGTTTGTGTACACTTACACATTCTCACATTAATTAGTATGTCTTCATATGTGTTTGTAGTTTCACATTATATGCGTCTATTTATTAATGTAACTATTTATGCGAGTATCACAGGTGTATGTATAAGTTTAGATATGACTTATTTATGTAACAAATCATTGCACATGTATGAATATCTAGACATGTATGTTTGGTATGTCCGTTTACAACCTTAATTGTATCTTTTGATGTTTTGTATGTAGGTAGACGGACGTGTATACGTGTACCTATATTAAAAA
Organism: Artemisia annua; assembly: GCA_014162995.1. Classification (NCBI taxonomy): domain Eukaryota; kingdom Viridiplantae; phylum Streptophyta; class Magnoliopsida; order Asterales; family Asteraceae; genus Artemisia; species Artemisia annua. Next base: position 24,602 of record LBNU01026736.1, on the reverse strand, counting down.
GTAAAAGAAAATTATTATGCACGTGGGAAAGTCGTGGGTAATTTCCCACCGATTATCCACGAATGGTGATAAATCCGTGGGAAATATGTGTGTAGAGACCCACGAATTTTCCACAAAAATACCGTTTTGATGTTTGTGTATGCTTACACACTCCCACATTACTTAGTATGGCTTCATATGTGTTTGTAGTTTAATATTTTATGTGATTGTTTATTAATGTAACTATTTATGCTAGTATCACAAGTGTATGTCTAAGTTTAGGTATAACATATATGTGTAACAAATCGTTGTATATCTGTGGATATCTACACGTATATATTCCGTATGCCCGTTTATGATCTTTTGTGTGTATATAGATGTTTTGTATGTAGGTATACGGACATGTATATGCGTGAACGTGTAGCTATCGCAAAAAAATAAAACAAAATTCGTCGGTAATTTCCCACGGATTAGCTACCGATTTGTTAAATTCGTGGGAAATTTGTGTGTAAATACCCACGGATTTCCCACAAAGAATAGAGTTTTAGGTTTGTGTATACTTACATATTCTCGCATTACTTACTATGTCTTCATATGTGTTGGTAGTTGCATATTATATGTGTTTGCTTATTAATGTCACAATTTATGCGAGTATCACAAGTTTATGTGTAGGTTTAGGTATAACATTTATGTGTAAAAAATCATTGTATTATGTGGATATCTACACGTATATGTTCCGTATGTCCGTTTATGACCTTCTTTGTTTATATAAATGTTTTGTATGTAGGTATAGATGCGTATATGCATGAACGTGTTACTATAGCAAAAAAATAAATGAAAACGCGTATGTTTGTGGGAAAGTTGTCGGTAACCCACTGATTACCTATTGATTTGATAAATGCGTGGGAAATTTGTGTGTAAATACCCATTGACTTCCCACAAAAAAATATAGTTTTTATATAATACATAAATCGACTTTTATTTTAAAAAAAACACAAATGTTTTTCAATGTCAACTTATGTTGCTATTAATGATCACCTAAATATTAAACAATGTCTTGTCATTTTTCATACTCCGTATTATACATTGATTCGACTTTATTTTTATTTATTTTTTTTTTTTACAAAGTGAATTTCTTGTGTTATAAAAATGATGTCTAATGCTCGAACAACAATAAACTTAAAGAGTTGAGTCGATAACGAAACCTTAACTGTTATGTATATGTAAAGTTGGTCAAAATATTTTGTTAAAAATTGGGGTGTTATAGTAGGGTCGGGTTTGTGTCAATTCGGATAGAGGGTATAAAATATATTTGAACCCGAACCTATTAAAACCTCGAGTTAGTAGCGTTCGGGTCTATTCGAGTCAAGTCTAAAGGGGTCGGTTGTATTCGGTTCGGTACTCAATCTTATTTAGTATTCGGTTTAATCAACCCACTTAAACCGAATAAAATTATCATTAACTATATTAAACTGATAATAATAAAAATATTGTTAATATTTTACAAAGTAGTGAACTAGGCAACTAGCCTTCTTATCCTCACATCCCTTATCTTGTTTGTACGGACTTTTTTACTTTACTAAACTACATTCATACATACATACAAAGAACACACTTTTTACTTTACTAAAATACACATGCCACACCTTCAGCCACACCAAGATCCGCTCAACCCCACCACACGGCTGCCATAATCGCGATGTTACCTGGTTGAATTATGAGCTAGCAGCTGAAAACACGATTAACCTCCCAAATCATTGTTGTCCGAATTTTGGTATGTCCTTTTTCCGATATGTGTTTGTGCAATTGTGTGAGATTGAATATTCTTTTTAGCTATACATGATTAAGTAGTATAATGAAAGATTGTGAGATTGAATATTTTTTTTTTAATTATTTGAGATATTAGTGTCTTTAGTGCTATCGATATGTATTATGGTTTGGGTTTTATAAAAGTTTAATATATGGCAACAATGGTCATTCATTTGACAATAGACCTTTGTTTACTTTTGTTTCTTTTAGTGCAATTTAGTTTATTTTAGACTCAAGACATATTACTAATATGTTATAATGAATTCTTTAAGTTGAAGGATGCAAGTTGAGTTATATTGGTAGCTATATTGAGCAGTATAAGCAAATGTGCATAACAGTGTTGAATCTCTTTGAGTAAATTTATGTGTAGAATTGCTTTAAGTAACTTCATGTGTATAAATTATGTTGTTGAAACGTAACTTAAACTTTGGTATATTTAGGAATTATGTCGACACTTAGTGATAGAACATGGATATACAATAGACTAACTCTTGACGGCTATCTTGACGAGTATTTTAAAAAAAAAGTGGACGAGTTTTTGGACTTCACATATTCTATTGTAGCCAATGTTGATACAGGAATCATCAAAGGTGTTGTTTGTTTGTTGTTTATGTTCAGCCAAACAGCAGCCATAAGGGCGCGTTTGGTTTTGTTATTGGGCCGGATCCCAGCTTGGGTTTCAGATTTCATTTCATCATAATAATCTCAAAAAGAAATACTCCTTGCCAAAATGGTAGTTAAAAATACATATTTTATACCAAAAAGTGATCAATACTTAATTGTTGTAGTTGTTAAAAATGAACATAACATGTCTCACTTATGTATTAATGGCCGACTATACAACTTAGATTTCACATGGTGAAACAGACATTACATTCTTATTGTTCTTGTGATGATGACTATGTAGTATAAAATATGCATTCTTCACTTTTCCACATGTATGATTTGTTAATTTGTTCATAACAAGTGTATGTTTAGATATCATATAATGTGTCTACTTCAGTATTTATAATAACTTTTGTTACATTCTTTCATGTTTCAGGTATATTATGTCAAAGCGAACATCATTAGGTAATGTTAAAGGTGAAGATTCTACTGGAGATGTCCCCGAAGATCGACCTCCTAATCTACCCAGATATCAACTTATTGGTGCTAGTTTAGGTAGAGGTGGGAGAGGGGGAAGTAGTAGTGCTTCTGGGAATGGTGATCCATTTGCTGATGATCGGGGAAATATATGGGAGTATCTTGACGATGGTATTAGACCCTCAAGTAGGCCTGTAGGAAGAGGTGATAGTATTCGTGATACTAGGGAAGGTGATGCGCGAGCTGATAATCACGGGGAGTACCTTGAGGTGAGAATGTTAGACATGGAGTCATGGCAACATCGACGTGGGTCGAACATTGCTGATATGCCACATACTCAATCATCACTCAAGAGTTGGTCTGATATTATTGATAGGGAGTGGCAAAGAAAGTTAAAAGCAGGTTGGGAAAATAGGCTCACCTTAGCTGATGGACAGGTCACAAATCATACTTGTGGCTCAATTTGGATTGACAAGCATCGTCTAAGAATGGTAAATATGTATTCCATCATCATCTTTTCTTTTTTTTTCTTTTTAAATTTATTATTTTCTTATCTAACTTAACTTATTAACTTCGAAAAGAAAAGAGGTAGTCCAGTAAGTTCCCATGAAGTTTATCAGCGGTCTCATACGAAGCGAGGCTTGGTTTCTGAGTATATTTCACCATCGGTTGACCCAGGTTATCAAGGTTGTCACAATCAGACATGCTCTTCTATACGCAATATTAGGAGTGCAGGCTCGCGTAGCTTTCTCCACACTAAGATCTTACTGGTAAAATAGCATTTAGTTACTTCATTATACCGATAAAACAAATAGCACTTAGCAATCTTCACTGATATTGTTTCTCATTAATTAGGAAAAGAGAGAAGGACAAAGACTGAAGCTTGTAGAATTGCATACACACACCCACGCCAGGAAAGGGACAAAGCCGGGAGAGCCCGGATCAAGTGGGAGTCTGGAGTTTGTTGATCCGATGTCTAAACAACGAATGGTAACTCTCGAAGTATTATTATATGGTATAATGAAATTACTTATGTGCGTTTATAAATCTTAACAGTTTTACCAAATTTTAAAATTTCCGGTTTTATCTGTTTTCCATTACTAATATATTATGTTGACTCTATGTAACAGGATGACTTTGAAGCTTGGAAGGGCGTTGCTACATCAAATGGAGGTCACGTGCTTGGTGCTGGATCGACGAACGATCCAGCTTTTGTGCTAACAGGTATACCGGGTCCAGGGAGTGTCTATGGCACACACACATGCTCACCTTATGAGGTATGTCTATTTTCGTTATTCTCAGTAAAAAGGGCTAAAGAAGGTGGTGTTGTTATTACGCTCAGTCCTGAACTCGAAATAACTGGTTATGGTTGTGAAGATCATTTCTTGGAACTCAATATTGTTTCTCATGCGTAAGCGTAACCCCCATCACCTTTACTATTATTTTACTTTTATTTCATTTTGTTTTAGTTTCATGTGTTTTGGTATATTTTAAGTGATCATCTGATGATCTGATCATTTAATACTAAATAATCAGTTTAGGACTAGTAGCAACAAAAATGATTATGATTATCTGATTATTCATAGGATTTTTGTATATATGTTTTTTCGTTGTCCCCTTTTAGTTAATTTACAGTAGCAGTTCCTAATACGACTAATGTGATTATATTTGCATATTCCGAGAATCTCGTAGCCATCGGCTTTTCTTATAGCATGTCATTTCCAGGTTTCTTTTTGTTATTCTAATGGAGTAATGTGTGATCATTTGTATGAGCTAAGCTTTTAGTCCTTATGCCCTTGGTTTCTTTTTTCCTTTCTTGGCATTTAGGTTCTTGGTTTTTTTTCTCATATTGTTGTTATTCTAATTGAGTTATGTGTAATTGGATGTAACAGGAGATACGGATTCTGAAAAAGCAAAACGATGATTTGAAGACAAAGATGGAAGATGAGAGGGCAGCAGCGGAGGCTCAAAGAGCAGCGGACATGCAAGCTTGGCATAAAACACTCAATGATAGGTTGGAATCTTTTGCTCAAAATTATCCTCCCCGAACTGCTGAATCGGATCCTGGTCCTAGCTAGTCAAATTTGCCATTAGGATTTAGTTTTTGTGTTCGAACTATTGGCTTGTAGTATCTCGGAAACAATTTCGATGTTGCGTTGTCCGATAAATGTTGCTAACCTCTGTCTTTTGGATTACTAATTTATGTCCATTGGCGACACATTTATGCATTTTGGGTAATGGATTTGTTTATTTTGGTAATTTGTCAATTGCTTTTATTGTTTTAGATATTGGTTTTTTGTGTTTTCAGGTTATGGAAAATCTGAAATACCACGGAATTTAGCCACATATTTCCTACTAATTAATCACAAAATTCCCACAGAATTATTTGAGGAAATTTATTTTTCCGTGGGAAATCTGTGATAAAATCGTCATAGGTTGTAGTGAGAAAACTGTGGAAATAATTGTTGGAAATCTGTGGGAAAAAAACGACTGATTTTTGTGAAAAATGGATGCTGAAAATGTGGGAAATCAGTGGGAAAACGTTTGTCGGAAATCTGTGGCAAAAAAACCACTGATGTATATGAAAAATGGATGTAGAAATTGTGGGAAATCAGTGGGAAAATGTTTGTGAGAAAGTTGTGGGAAATTAAAACTGTGGATAATCCGTGGGAAAAAAGTCAACGCTCGGTGGGAAAATTAGTGGGAAAATATTTACCCACAAGGGTTTTACATACGGAATGATTCCGTGTGAAATCCGTGGAAAAGGGCCCTTACCCACAGGGTTTCCCACGGATTCTACCGTATATCTTTGATATTAAGAAGTCTTTAAATGATCGACCCTCGGGTTCGGTACTAAGTCTCTTCCAAGCAACACGATCGCTAACCCGAGGGGCGATGTTAAGGCGATCACGACACCAAGTGGTGTTTCATATGATGGACCTACGGCTCCGACTACCTCTTCTTCTCTTCCTCCCAAGGTAGTCGACCGTGAAACCGAGGTGACAACGGAAACGGAACTTCCTACTAATAACGGAAGGACCGAGAACATTCAACCTCCGGTTGTCCAAACTTCTAAAAAAAAAGAAAATGTGTCTAAAGGAAAGGAAAAAGTCACTTTTGAACAAGATGAACCAATTAAAACTAAACTTCCTTATCCTTCGCGTTTAAACGATCAAAAGCACCGTGAGACAATAAACTACCAAAAGGAAAAATTCTATAAAATCTTTCAAGATCTTTGCTTTGATTTAAGTTTCGCGGATGCCATTGTTTTGATGCCAAAATTCGCGTCGATGATCAAAAACTTGTTGAATATCAAAGAACAATTGTTTGAAATAATGTAAACGCCTTTGAATGAAAATTGTTCCGCGGTTCTTCTTAAGAAGCNACTTCCTTATCCTTCGCGTTTAAACGATCAAAAGCACCGTGAGACAATAAACTACCAAAAGGAAAAATTCTATAAAATCTTTCAAGATCTTTGCTTTGATTTAAGTTTCGCGGATGCCATTGTTTTGATGCCAAAATTCGCGTCGATGATCAAAAACTTGTTGAATATCAAAGAACAATTGTTTGAAATAATGTAAACGCCTTTGAATGAAAATTGTTCCGCGGTTCTTCTTAAGAAGCTTCTCGAAAAGCTTGGAGATCCCGGCAAGTTCTTAATTCCGTGTAACTTTCCGGGGATGGTTCAATGCTTCGCCCTAGCCGATTTGGGTGCTAGCATTAACCTTATGCCTAAGTCGATGTGGAAGAAATTGTCTCTTCCCGATCCTACTCCCACGTGCATGACCCTCGAGCTCGCCGATCGATCTACGTCTCATCCCATTGGAATCGCAGAGGATGTCATTGTTAATGTTGGAAAATTCCATTTCCCTGTCGATTTTATGATTGTCGATTTTGATCCCGATCCAAGGGTTCCTCTCATCTCGGTAGAGGTTTCCTAAGGACGGGCCGTGCATTGATTGATGTTTATGATGAGGAGATTACTTTGCGAAATGGTAATGAAGCCGTCATGTTTAACTTGGCTCAAACGGCGAGATACTCCTCCACCGATGATTGCATGTCCGTAAACCGTTTTGATGTTATTGATGAAGTTTCGGAGGAATATTCTCAAGAATTGCTTGGTTTTTCTCATGATTCTTCGAGTGGCAATCCCACTCCTTCTTCTCAACCTATTATTGCCGACTCTTCCCCTTCCCTCACTCCGTTTGAGGGAAGTGATTTCTTTTTGGAAGACGTCAATTCCTTTCTTGCTATCGACACACCGGATGTTGATGATTCTTATTACGATCCGGAGGGAGATATTCTTTTGCTTGAACAACTTTTGAATGAAGATCCTTTTTCTCCTCTTCCTCCGAAGAACATTTATGTTGAAGAAGTTAAAGAAGTCAAAGAAGCCGAACCGTCTAATGAAAAACCTCCCGAGCCCGAGCTTAAAGAGTTACCTCCTCATATTGAGTACGCTTTCTTAGAAGGAACCAACAAATTTCTCGTTATCATTTCTAAATTCCTTCAAGATGAGGAGAAGAACCGTCTTTTAGATGTGCTTAAGAAGCATAAGAGTGCCATCGCTTGGCAAATTTCCGACATAAAGGGCATAGACCCTCGTTTTTGCACTCATAAAATTTTACTTGAAGATAATTACAAACCTTCCGTCCAACAACAACGACGGGTTAACCCAAAAATACATGAAGTCATTAAAAAAGAGCTTATCAAATTACTCGACGCTGGGATGATTTACCCCATTTCCGATAGCCCATGGGTTAGCCCGGTCCATTGTGTTCTGAAGAAAGGTGGTATTACCATTGTGAAGAACGANTTGCACTCATAAAATTTTACTTGAAGATAATTACAAACCTTCCGTCCAACAACAACGACGGGTTAACCCAAAAATACATGAAGTCATTAAAAAAGAGCTTATCAAATTACTCGACGCTGGGATGATTTACCCCATTTCCGATAGCCCATGGGTTAGCCCGGTCCATTGTGTTCTGAAGAAAGGTGGTATTACCATTGTGAAGAACGATGATAATGAGTTAATTCCCACACGTCTCGTCACCGGATGGAGAGTGTGTATCGACTACCGCAAACTTAACGATGCAACTCGTAAAGACCATTTCCCGCTTCCTTTTATGGTTTTTCCGGCTATTTTCAAATTCCGATTGATCCCCAGGATCAAGAGAAGACCACTTTTACTTGCCCTTATGGAACGTTTGCTTATAGACGTATGCCTTTTGGCTTATGCAATGCTCCGGACACGTTCCAAAGGTGCATGATGACCATATTTCACGATTTGATCGAGAAAACAAATGAGGTCTTTATGGATGATTTTTCAGTATATGGTGATTCTTTTACGTCTTGTCTCTCCCATTTGGAGAAAATGCTCCAACGATGTGAAGAAACTAATTTACTTCTCAATGGGAGAAATGTCACTTTATGGTTAAAGAGGGTATAGTCCTTAGCCATAAGATTTCTAAGACCGGGATTGAGGTTGATAAAGCCAAAGTCGATGTGATCGTAAAATTACCTCATCCCACAACCGTCAAGGGAATTCGAAGTTTCCTCGGTCATGCCGGCTTTTACCGACGTTTTATTCAAGATTTTTTTAAGATAGCCCGGCCTTTGACCCACCTTCTTGAAAAGGATGCCCCATTTATCTTCTCAAATGAGTGCGTTAATGCATTTAATATTCTTAAGAAGAAGTTAACGAAGGCTCCTATCTTAGTTGCCCCCGATTGGGACTTGCTTTTGAGCTCATGTGCGATGCTAGCGATTATGCTATTGGGGCGGTCTTGTGGCAACGAAAGAACAAATATTTTCAGCCGATACACTATGCAAGTAAAACAATGAATGACGCTCAATCTCATTACACGACTACTGAGAAAGAGATGTTAGCCGTTATATATGCCTTTGAAAAGTTTCGACCTTACCTCCTTTTGAAAAAGTGCATAGTGTATACGGATCATTCGGCTTTAAAATACTTAATGAATAAACAAGATGCTAAACCAAGACTTATGCGGTGGGTTCTCCTCCTTCAAGAATTCAATGTTGAAATTCGAGACAAGAAAGGAGCGGAGAACCTAGCCGCCGACCATTTGTCTAGACTCGAAAATCCTCATCAAAGTGTTCTCGAGAAAAAGGATATAATTGAATCATTTCCTCTCGATACACTTTGGAGTGTATCACATAGTGATTCTAGTACCCCATGGTTCGCCGATTTTGCGAATTACCATGCGGGGAATTTCATAAGGAAAGGGATGCCGTCCTAACAGAAAAAGAAATTCTTTAAAGATGTTAAGCATTATTATTGGGACGACCCCTACTTGTTTAGAGTTTGTGCAGATCAAGTGATTAGGCGATGTGTTCACGGCAAGGAAGCCGATGAGATTCTTATGGCATGCCACAATGGACCCACGGGGGGACATCATGGTGCCAATTTTACCGCAAAGAAAGTTTTTGACTCCGGCTTCTATTGGCCGATGATTTATCGAGATGCACAAGATTTGGTGAAATTTTGTGACTCGTGCCAGCGTCAAGGAAAAATTTCACAACGTGATGAGAGCCTCAAAACGCTATTCAAGTTTGTGAAATCTTTGATGTATGGGGTATCGATTTTATGGGACCATTCCCGTCTTCGAGAGGGAATAAATACATACTTGTGGCGGTCGATTACTTGTCTAAATGGGTGGAAGCGAAAGCGCTCCCCACAAATGACGCCCGAGTAGTGGTTAAGTTCTTGAAAAGTTTGTTTTCCCGATTTGGTACACCTCGTGCTATCATAAGTGATCGTGGTACTCATTTTTGTAATGATCAATTTGCTAAAGTCATGTCTAAATATGGAGTTACCCATCGTCTTAGTACCGCGTATCATCCGCAAACGAGCGGTCAAGTGGAGGTGTCCAATCGTGGACTTAAGAGGATTTTAGAATGAACCGTAGATGGAAATCGTGCCTCTTGGGCTGATAAGCTAGATGATGCATTATGGGCTTTCCATACGGCTTACAAAACACCCATCGGGTGTACTCCATATAAGTTGGTGTATGGAAAGGCTTGTCATTTACCTATCGAGTTAGAGCATAAAGAATATTGGGCTTTGAAACATGCTAATTTTGACCTTCAGACCGCGGGGGATCATCGTAAAATACAATTGAATGAATTGGTTGAACTGCGTGATCAAGCTTATGAGAATTCTTTAATCTACAAAGAGAAAACGAAAAGGATTCATGATGATAAGATTAAGAATCGTGATTTCAATGTAGGAGACCGAGTCATTCTTTTTAATTCTCGATTGAAGATTTTCTCGGGCAAGCTCAAAACCCGTTGGTCTGGACCGTTCACTATTACCCATGTGTTCCCTTATGGTACCGTCGAGTTATCTCAACCCGATGGTCCCAACTTTAAGGTGAACGGTCATAGATACAAGCATTACTTCGGAGGGGATATACCACCCATGGTAGTCCCGGATCTCCAAACTTTCCCCAAGGACAATAGAATTCGGGGATTGAGTCAAGCTACGTGACTCGGTGAACAAAAACAAAGCGCTTCATGGGAGGCAACCCATACTTATCATTTCTATCTTCTTTTCTGTTTTCTAATAATAACGTGAGGAGGGGTGACCTCTTCCACTCTTGTGTTTCGTGGTTGTTTGTGAATGTCCAGGATTGTCCCGAATTATGATGACTCTCGTGCTCGTTGTTTCTTTTCTCCACTCGAGTATCATTCTTCGTTGCTTATGGAAATCCGATATCCAAAAATCTTATCGACTAACGTTATCTTTGGCATAATTAATAAACGGCCCTAGATTTTTGTTAGGATTACCCTTGCCTTTGAAACATTGAGGACAATGTTTATCTTTAGTATGGGGGGGTGAATCTTCGATTTGATTTGACCTTGCACTTTCACCTTTGTCGTTTACTCTCGCAACCCCATTTTTCCTCAAAAAAATTAAAAAATTGAAAAAATTGAAAAATTTTGAAAATTTTGAATAAAAAAATGATGAAAATGAGGTGAAAAAGCACAAAAAAATTGTGAAAAAGTTTAAAAGAGGTGCAAAAATAGAATAAGTGTTTTGACACCGTGTTGACTTTCCAGCTGGCGAGAGTAGGAATAAAATTTTGACTTGACCAGGCGTGTTGAGCCCTAGCTTGTGCCCTTAACCAATGATAATCATATAAGCTTGTGCTAGTTTTGTACACAAGGAGCTATAAAACGCGAATTCTTCCTTTAGAATTTGCAAGTTCCTGTACATTACTTTATCAATGCGCAGCTTAAAAGCTTTCGCTAGTATTTTACATAAGAAGCTAGAAAATGCGAATTCTTTTATTCGAATTTGCAAGTTTCCGTAATTGATTTTAAATATGCGTGGCTGGTTATCGGCTAAGTATTTGTGAGACTCATTATTTGAGAACTTTAAAAAGGCGAAGAGCGAGAAATGATAATTTTTATTTAGAAGTTAGATGCGATACGTGGAGTAGTGGTTCTCTTTAAAGCTCATCGAAGGTACTTGTGGTCTTTTGTTCCCATCAGCTTGTTTCACCCCATATCTTGTGTATAATAATTAAAGATATTTTGGTTTTGACGAAATTTAGTTCTTTATCTTCTTAAGAGAATCTTTGCTTGAAAAATTGGGTACACATCAATGATACACGCCAATTGTATTGAGTTGTATTGTATTGTATTTCGTTGTACGTATGTGGTTTNATGTATATATATATATATATATATATATATATATATATATATATATATATATATATATATATATATATATATATATATATATATATATATATATATATATATATATATATATATATATATATATATATATATATATATATATATATATATATATATATATATATATATATATATATATATATATATATATATATATATATATATATATATATATATATATATATATATATATATGAAAAAAGTGAAAAAGTGAAAAATCAAAAGAAAGAATAAGGATTTATGTTGAGATTTATGGATTATGAGATTAAGTGTTAAGACTAAAGTTGGTAGCGCGTGAGGTGCATGCGAATGATCCTGAATGGGCGCATGAGGTGCACGTGAAAGTACTCTCCAACTTATGTCTATTTTGATGTATTCCAAAGTCTTTGTATGTATGTATCCAATATCCTTGATGAGGACCTCATTTTTAAAGCAAATTTTCTTAAGAGAAGATCGATAACTACTTAGCGTTTGAATTCTTGGTATCTTTATCGGACTAACTCATATTGGAACGAGAAAATATGAAGCAATTCATTTCTCAACTTAATTTAAAATAAATAGATAAACTAAGATACGGGAGCAAGGGGTTTTACACAAGTAACTACGATGAGTAGTATTGACATCTAACTTGTTAGTAAACGGTGAACTCGTTCATAAGCTTAGTTTGGGGACTTGTGAAAAATCAAGGATGACAAATTTTATCCGTATGGTCACATTTCCATGAATTGTGTTTCTACTCTATGACCCTAAACGTTATTGCGAAATAATGAAAGTTAACATACCGTCACATGAATAAAGTTGAAAAATTACAAAAGTAGTAGTGTAAAGTTAGTATATGGAATAAAATGGGTTAACGGGGCGTTTTAGGGAATAAATGATTTCGAAATCTCTTTTGAACGTTCTTGCTACTTTTCAAAGTTAGTAAAAAGAGGTTTTGAAATTATTTATCTCAAAAGCGTGATTTGATCACATTGCGTGAGGACACGACAATACCTTAGTCTGGGGGATTTTGGTATGTGATAATTCACATACCTTTTCATTGCCAAAAACCGACCCAAAAGACTAATTATGCTAACAAATTCCAATGAATGTGTGTTTTTATGTTTTTGATTATGCAGGGTCGGATATTTCACAAAAAGACAAAAATCAAACGAAAACCGGCAAAAAACGAGCACGAGAGTGGAACGAGTCAAAAAGTCAAAGCTTGGCATCCGAAAGTCAATGAAGAGCTCAAAATTTCCTAAGGAGTCCTTAGAGTTTCAAGAAGTTACAAGTTTGACCCTTGGTTGAAGTTTCAAGAAAGTGCAAGAATGGCCCTTCAAGTTCAAGAGTTTGGCAAATTTAGTCCCTTGATGATATTATTTGAAGAAAAGTCAACTCTAGCCCTTCATTTATTCAAGATTGGCAAGAAAGGCCCTTGATTATATTTTTGAAGTTTGGCATTTTTAGCCCTTGCAATTTCAGAGAATTACACTTTTGGTCCTTGTATATTTCTTAAATCCCAAAGCCTTAATCTACAAATACAAGCCTGGTCCAATAATCCCTTACTCCTAATCCTATATATTAAATCCACAAGCCCAAAATTATTAGCAAACCCAAAAACCCAATCTTACAATAAAGAAACCCGGCCCACACTCCCTTTGGTCAAAATAATTACCACAGGTCAAACTAGTAATAAAAATATTACCTATATCTTTTCCCTCCCCCCAATTTCACCCCGTACATCCCCAACCTCCCAATCTCATGAACCCTAATTTTACCCCTTTTACAATTACCTCATCCCCAAAACAATTACCTTCAATTACCACTCCTAGAAGCTAAACCCACGTGAGATAAGCATGTCAGAAAAATAAATCAGCTCATGATTGGCCTACGTGGAAGAATAGCAGCTCAGGATTGGCTAATACACATTATTCCAATCATTGGATACCTCTTCTAGAAGCTGAGTCACATGTCAGAAAGTGTAAGCACCTGAGGATTGCCAGCATGTACAAACCAAGGCTTCTGATTGGGCAGAACACATCATCAGATTTAATCCAAGGGCTCTTATTGATTTGAAGAAGCACAAAGATGATCAAGGGCTAAGAATAGAGCTTCGGGACGTTTCCCAGGCTACTCACCCCTCACTCTCCTCACATCCTATAAATAGAGGCTAATTTTCTCATTTCTGTAAGTAGTTTTTAGTAGTAAAGGCACTCTGCCAAATTTCCTCTAGAATTGTAAACTCTTTTAAATCATTGTAAAGTTCTTAGTGAATGAATAAAATTTTCAGTTCTGTTTTTCATATTAGCTTGTTCACTAAAATTAGCTTTTAGTTTAGCTTGTAGTTTCAAAAGTTATATTCTTGTTTTCAACAAGCTTCACAAAAGATTGTTTTAGTTTTCCTATAACATTTCTACTTTTATTTGTTCTCAAAAATATAAAAATATAAAAAAAAAAACAGAAAAAAAAATAAAAAAAAAATGTTTTGTAAAAGCTTTACTCTAGCTTGCAACAAGCTTTTTCATTAGAATAGCAGCTCATCTAAGCTTTCTAGTTTATGGTGAGTTTGTTTGTAGTATGAAATAGATCAAAATTTCAAAATCCATAGAAGTCAACAGAAAAGTCAAGGATTCAGTTTAGACGATGAATATTGGGGTTCCATTGATAGTTCAAGCTAGTTTTGGAAGAGCTTGGCCTATCTAAAGATAGGCTTCTGTGGAAAATCCTCTGTTTGAGCTGAGGATAATTTTGTACGTTTCTAATTCTTAATTTCAAGCTCTTAGTTGTATTCTATGAGATTTTAGTGTAGATCAGTGAATATTGTTAGATTACTGTTACATTAGCTTCCTTTGAACATACTTGAGTGAATTTGGTTGATGTTAGTTTCAATATTGATAGTTTGGACATTATTCCTTATTTGCTCATTCACATCTGTGAGATTTAGCAAAATTGTGATTCTGAGTTCTTGTTGTTGGTTGTTGAAATCTGCTATTGTTCTGGCTCCTATAGATGTTTGTAAACTCAGTTGATCATTGTTGAAGTGAAGTGTAGTCCTAGATTTTCATTATGGTGCAATCAGTTACTTTAGGGAGTGTTTGGATCTGCTTTCATTTAGCTGATATTATAGATATTAAGTTGTTTTATCTGCATAAGTAGTCACTTAGGGATATATTAGATCTTAACCTGCAATAAATTGGTAGTTTAATTCATAAAAGTCAAAAGTTGCATTGAATCTTATAGTTACTTGTGTTCTTGCTTATTTGGATCTGTCATCTTAGCAGTAGATATTGTTTGTGTTTGTTCAAGTGAATTAATAGTTTAATTAGCTTTATATAACATTTAGGAGTAGATTTGGTCAAATGAATTTCACTTAAGTCAAAGTTTACAGAAAAGATAAAAAAAAGTCAAAATTCCAAAACTGTTTTTACAAGTCACTTTTATCAGATCATTTTTTGAGGATAAAAGGTTTTCGAAATTGTTTTTAAGAGTTTTTCTATGCTCATTTGTTGCTTGTGAACCAAATTCAGAAAGAAAATCAAGGTTTTAAAATCATTTGCTAGTTAGAAATCAAGCTCAAGTGAGGCCTCTGAGTTTTCTAGTGCCCAGTACCAGTTAACTTTTGCTTCTGTCCCACTTTCATAAGCTTGTAATTGTTTCATCTCTTGGGAATTTTATGAGTTCTTTGGTTCTTTGTTTAGCCAGTAGTGGTAGTTTTTTAGTTTAGTTTTAAGTTTGCTCTTTATAGCTTATTTGCATAGTGGTATTTGCCTCATTAGTTAACTGATTTGCCTGCTAGTTATTTCCTAAATCAGTTTAGATTGTTTCTTACTCAAGCTTGTTTTTAACTTGTTGCCTGCTTGTTCTCTTGTTGTTTGAGCTTGTTAGTTTGATTTTAAGTGAATTGGAGATTTTATAACTTTTGGTCTTGGCTTATTTGCTTATTGGGTTAGGTTGCTAGTTGTTAACCATTACTTTATGCTTTTTCACTAATAGCTGTTGGTTCTAGTAGTTACTATAAGCTCTCATTTAGCTTTTAATAAAATTTGTTTTCATAAAAGTTGTTGGAGTTTAGTTGTATAATAAGTTTACAAAAAGAAAATATAAAAAAAAATAGTTTAGAAAGTTTGCAAAAAGCCAGGGTCGAACCCCTGACCTTCTGCACACTAAGCTTCACATAACCTCACCATATCCAACTGCGCCCTTGGGACTTTTCTCAAGGGTGACAATTTTTAATTTCTTTTATACAATAGCTTATTTTCTTAAGTCATTAGCTTTTAAAACTGTTTAAGCTTGTTAAAGCTTGTAAACTTTAGCTTTTCCAGATTTAGATTTTTCTCAACTCAGTAATAGTTCATAGTATTTCTAGAAAAAAGATTGGATTTATTTTATACTTTTTACCATTTTTAATCTTTTATTTTCTTTTAAAATAGTTTTTAATTCATAGATTATAAATAAAAAGTATAAAAAAAAATATATTTTTCTTTTCCCTAAAATTTTCTTTTATCATTTTTAGTTTTAAAAATTACATTTGAGCCCGTAGGTTTAGTCTAGCTTAAAATTTACTTTTTATTTTGTTACATAGACGTTTTAATTAGTTTACGTTTGCGTTTTTGACGTTTGTGCTTTACATGATTGTACGTTTTACATGATTACTTGTTTTTTTATTGTATTTTCATTTAATTAGTCTTAAAATTCATATATATTTCACTTTTCACTTTTTCACAAACACGATTTCACGAATCGTTGACCCCGATTCCATTCACCTTCACACGGACACGACCCGGGTTTTGCTTATTCGTTGAGCATTACCTTGGACTATAAATGATATAATTAGTTTTAAATCAATCAAAAAGTAAATTAATAAACTCGGAATTAGGGCTGGTATTTATAGGCCTGACTTTGCTACGGCATAGCTGATTGAGTTGCTACGCCGTAGCCTTTGTAAATATTGACTACGTCGTAGCTTGATCAAGTGCTACGGGCGTAGTTTCTTCCTTGGATGTATCTTCGGCGTAGTTATTTGGGAACTACGCCGTAACTTCTTCTTTGGCCACGTGAGTTCTTTACTGCCTCATTTTGGGGTCTGCGCCGTAGGTGGAGAGTTGCTACTCCGTAGAGCCCTTTAGTGGATCTCTACGCCATAGTCATGGATTGAGCTACGCCGTAGTCTTCATAAGTCCTTGCTACGGCGTAGGTAGATGACACCTCTACGCCGTATTTAGTGCAGATGCCGCATACTTCATGTATTTTCACTTTAGGCCTTCCAATTCCGCGTTTCTTCGTTCCTTTACCCATCTTTGCCCTGAAAACAGAATATAAACAAATAAGAGTATATATCCTAACATATGAATACAAAAGATGAGTAATTAAGGGGGAAATTAACACTTAAATCATGGACTTATTTGATGTATCACATATAAGTTTTAAGAAAATACTACACAATCAATTTATATAAGTTTCATGTAAATAAAAAATTTCATGATACATGTCGTTAATCAAAGATCGAATTTATACAGATATGAGTGATTTTTACTGAAAATGATATGAGTTAAAACTTGGGGGAAGATATGTGACCATGTTTCTATTTTTTTTTATTTTTTATTTTTATTTTTATTTATTTATTTTTCCAGTAGATACACTTATATTGATTGGAAGTAACTTGAGTACAATTTGAGATTTCAAATAGTGGTCCGGTATTATTTTGGCCGCCAGTTCGTAAGCTAAGCCAAAGATATATCCGTTAAGTTTTGTTCTTTCCATTAAAAATTTACTCTTCATACACAAGCAATACTACAGCATACAAACGTTCTGCCGCAACACGTGGTTGAAATCCTCGTTTTATACATAGCACGAAATTCATCCATTGTTGACACGATTTTTTCTGCTTTGAGTTTTCAATTGGCCAATTGAAGGGCTCATTTTGCAGTTGAGTCTTCGGGCCCGTTTGGTTTGTAAAAAGGAATTGAAATTGGATTCAGTTAAAACGGAAGAAAATGATGTAAGAAAAAAAATATTTAATTAAAAAATTTATTTTAATAGTTAGAGAAAAAATTAATAGAGAGAAAGTAGGATATTGTTTTTTAATAATGAATTTATGGATGAATTTCGTGCTATGTACAAACCAAACGGGCCCGAAGACTCAACTGCAAAATGGGCCCTTCTATTGGCCAATTGAAAACTCAAAGCAGAAAAAATCGTGTCAACAATGGATGAATTTCGTGCTATGTATAAAACGAGGATTTCAACCACGTGTTGCGGCGGAACGTTTGTATGCGGTAGTATTGCTTGTGTATGAAGAGTAAATTTTTAATGGAAAGAACAAAACTTAACGGATATATCTTTGGCTTAGCGTACGANTAGGATATTGTTTTTTAATAATGAATTTATGGATGAATTTCGTGCTATGTACAAACCAAACGGGCCCGAAGACTCAACTGCAAAATGGGCCCTTCTATTGGCCAATTGAAAACTCAAAGCAGAAAAAATCGTGTCAACAATGGATGAATTTCGTGCTATGTATAAAACGAGGATTTCAACCACGTGTTGCGGCGGAACGTTTGTATGCGGTAGTATTGCTTGTGTATGAAGAGTAAATTTTTAATGGAAAGAACAAAACTTAACGGATATATCTTTGGCTTAGCGTACGAACTGGCGGCCAAAATAATACCGGACCACTATTTGAAATCTCAAATTGTACTCAAGTTACTTCCAATCAATATAAGTGTATCTACTGGAAAAAGACACCTTATTAGCCATGAATCAATCTTTCATTACCGGGCATACTTCGACTGCCAAACTTGAACCAAACAATTAAAATTTAGAATAAAACTATTACTTGAATCCAAAAGGCATAAATCAAACGGCTCCTTTCTATTAGTTAATTGAAACCTCCAATTTGCAAGAAAAGATGTTCTCTCATTATAATTTTATTGTAATATATATGTTTGAGTTGTGATATATAGACTTAACAATAAGACATAACAATAGACCGACTCCATTTATTTTTTCACAAGTGTATTACATTTTTTTCTTTTTTTATCATTTCTCACCAATCAATTTTTTAAATACATTAATCACGTCTTTAAGTCTAATTTTAAGCTTAAGTATTAGACATCCAAATCATTTTTCTATAGTGTTGTACTAACAATTTCCGTATAATTTGATCTCTAATAAATCAAATTAAAAGATATTCGCAACCGCAAAATGCGAGTCTAACTAGTCTAGTGTTATAAATATTCGAACCTTACAAAGAGAGACAAGTAAACCCCACGGGAAACTATACATTTGTCGTTTAGAAACATCAAATCGTGGATTATCCATATTATCCAACTAACCAAACACCCCTCTTCTTCCCTACACCACAAACCCTCAATCCTTTGACATACATATTTATTAATCAAACCCACAGTCACCTTCATGACACACTCAACGACCATACTATTATTAATAGATTGATTCATTAAAGTACACAAATGGAAGGTGCACAACGACGTCGTTTATCAATAATCGCATCACATATTCACCCAGTTAACCCAGTTACAGTCGCAAACTCATCGTCATCAGGTGTTGTATCGTCTTCTAAATGCTCTGAGTCTGAAAAGGAGTGTAGTAATTTGTCTTCTTCTGAGTCTGATTGTGTTTTTTGTAAGATTGTTAAAGGTGATTCACCTGCTTTAAAGGTATTGTTTTATTAAATTGACTTTCAGTTTTATGGTTTTAGCATTATGGTTATTTAAGGGGTCTTTTTTTTAAGCTTATTTGATTTTGGTTTATATTTATTTTGAGACTTATGAGCTTATATAAGCTTAGGAGTTGTTTGTTTCGACTTATATAGCCGGCTTATGACTTATTTGGTTTTCAGCTTATGTTTTATAAGCTCATTTTTTATCGCGTATTTTGAAACTTTTCGGCTTTAACCTTATTTGGTTTCGGTTTATATGATTTATATGAGCTTATATAAGCTTAGTATGATATACGCGCAAAGCGACTGTGTACACGGGGGTTTGACCCTTGATGCTAAGCGTGTGTTTTTGAAAAAGTTGCCAAGTTTAGAATTGATCAAGAGAAGACATAATTTAATTTGCCAAGTTTTTGAAAAGTTGCCGAGTTTAAGGGGTACTTAGAGGTAATTTATGCAAACTACATTAAGTTTCAAGATTCAAGATTTTAAGAAAAGACATAAGCTCTTTATAAGTAGTAGTGATAAGCTAGAAAATATGGGCTTGTGAAATATATGCCGAAATCAAATAAGCTTAAACTCAACTTTTTTTTTCCTCTTGTCAATTAAAAAGGTATGGAAGTAAAATATATGTGAAGGTAAGGTTTTTCGGCTTTTCGATAGAGCTAAACAATCGTTATTGTAACAATACTTCCCTTGTAAGCTTGAACTTGTGGTCTACTAGTATCCTTCCACCCTGCTTTCGGTTTTGGGGGCACTGCAATTAATTTAGCAAAAATGGTTTATTAATGTGACATATCATCATATTTTGCTTCTTAAAAGTTATTGTAGCTAAAATTATTGCCGGTAAACTCTTCTGGAAAGTTGGAAAAACTCTAGTTTACACAACTTTTCAACTTTGATATCCCTAAAAGTTACATTGGATCACCTTCCAAAGTGTTAATTTGAAATTCCCACTTTGGAAGGTGATCAACCTATGAGCACACGGTAAGCCAATCTCATAGGGCCATTTTGGCACCAAGTCACTACACCCATGCGCGTTATAAGTACCGGCACCATCCTTATGGCACCTATGGCTCCATGTTATAGAATAAAACCGAGGAAAAATTGTAGTGCTGGGTTATAGGACTGTGTTATAGGGTAAAAGCTGATGTGACATACCTATAACATGTTATCGGTAATTGCCGTACCTTGCGCTCTAATGGTGCATTACTTGTGGTTGATTGGTCGAGTAACCATATGAAATATCCTGTTAATCTGATATTCTTAATGTGAAACACTATAACTGTAATTGATGAATTTGAACTATAGCTATTCATATGTGTGTGTATTATGGTGAAAGTTATGGATGATTTTAGATAGGTCCAGTTCGCAGGTGAATTATTGCGGTTGGTATAATTTAATTAGCTACTAGCTACCAATGGGAAAAAGTCAAAGTTTATCACTTTTTGGGTCATATGTAGTTCCATTAAGAGTATGTGAATGCTAAGGGCTTAATTCTCAAAATAGGAGTTGAGAACATTATTCGATTCTGTTGTAAAAAAGTATCAATGTTTTTGCTTTAAATTTATAAGACTTCCCAAATGTGTAAATGCAAAGATTAGTCAACGGAAATGAGTGTCCCCTTTTATAAAATTTACCTAATAATTGGATTTCCAAGCTCTATTTATATTTTTATATTTGATACGTATCATTTGTGGATGGCTTTTCTCATTGTTATTGGCTGTGCATATCACTTATCAATTAATGTGAAGATATGATGTTTCATAAGTAGGCTATGAATCTAGATGAACATGAGATCTTTATCCAATTTCATGTACTAGACTCTGAATCTTGCTAATCTGGATCAAATTATCAACTTGATACAATGGTCTTATTTTTATTGAATTTTATCGATGTACAGCTGTACGAAGATGATTCATGCGTATGCTTCTTGGACAACAATCCCGTGAGCCCTGGGTAAGGTATCATACATTATGCGCTTGTTTTATTTATTTTATGTTATTTTATTTATTTATTACATCTTTACGTATAGATATGTTTGTGGAATTTTGAATTTTGTGTTACTGATTAAACCCCAAAAGTGATTCACTGCCCCCGTTTAATTTCAAAAAATAAATTAAAAAAAAAAAAAAAAAAAAAAAAAAAAAAAAAAAAAAAAAAAAAAAAAACGGTTAAGCTTGACAAATGTCATAGGGAGTAATTTATTTATAACTTCAACTGCGTCCACTGATTTATTTTATCAGCGTTTCTG
>LBNU01026735.1:0-11502 GCA_014162995.1 Artemisia annua | reverse complement strand
ACATGATAAGAGCCGTTGTCCTTAAAGGCACACGTGTTGAGAGAAATTGTACTTTACTATATGGGGGCCGTTGTATCTAAACGCTTGCTCACTTGATGAGAGCAATTGCCCTTTACATGATGATAGTCGTTGTCCCTAACGCTTGCACACTTGATAAGAGAAATTGTCACTTACATGATGAGATCCGTTGTCCCTAAAGGCTAACTTTATGATGGCAATTTGTCCCTTACATGATAAGAGATATTGTCCTTACAGGAAAACTTGTTGAGAGCAATTGTACTTTACTATATGGGGCTGTTGTCCCTAAACGCTTGCTCACTTGATTAGAGCAATTGCCCATTACATGATGATAGCCGTTGTCCCTAATGCTTGCACACTTGATAAGAGCAATTGTCACTTAGATGACGAGATCCGTTGTCCCTAAATGCAAACTTTATGAGGGCAATTTGTCCCTTACATGATAAGAGCCGTTGTCCCTAAGGGCTCACTTGTCGAGAGCAATTGAGTGTTGGTAAGATTTCTTCTACTTGTGTTAGTGATAATGATGTTTGTGATGATAGGAGTAATGATGTTATTAATGAAATTGCTAAGAATATGAATAGTGAGTCTAGGTCTGTTAATGTTGAACATGCTAGTGTTTTGGGTAAGGGTAATGTGTCTAGTGGTAGTGATAATGTACCTGGTGTGCCTGCATCAAGGGTAGACAACACCACTTTGAATCCAAAATCTGGGTCTGCTAAGCCTAAGAATACTCTTAAGGTTAGTTTTGGGGATGTTAGGGTTTCGGGTTTGTTCAAGGTTAATGGGGATGCAAGTGAATTGGGTAAAGGTGATGGCGATGTGAGTAATTTTGCTGTTGGTGAGTCAAGTGGGGTTAAGGATGCTGATATGAGTGATAGTGCTTATGAGAAAAGTAGTAGGTCCTTTCGTGATGCTGTTTCGAATAGTTATGGTGGTAATGGTAATAACAAATTGCATTATGTTCCTCCGTCTATTATTGGTGAGAACAGGAAAGTAGCTAAGATGGATCCGGTGTTAGAAGAGGGTTGTAAGAGATGGGGTAACATAGTTGTGGGTTTTTTTGTAGGATTTCGTATGAATTATGCTGATTTGGTTTACCATTTGAAGCGAATGTGAAGGGTATATAAGTTAGACAATGTTATCATAAATCAAAATGGTATGTATTTCTTTGATTTTAAGTCAAAAGATGGTATGGAGTTGGTTATTGATAAGTAGGATTGTTAGTTAGAAGCATGGAATGTTGATGGAATCAGTAGGATTGTTAGTCAAATCGGCAGTCCAATTATTATGGATCGTATGACAGCATCCATTTGTGAGAAACCTTATGGTAGGGCTACTTTTGCAAGGGTGCTTGTTGAGATCGATTCTGAGATACCATTGGTCAGGTTTGTTGAATTGTGGTATGAGAGTTTGGGTAAGGTCTTAAGGCTGCGTGTTGAGCATGATTGGGTCCCCCCAAGATGTGAGGAATGCAAAGTTTTTGGACACTATTTAAGTGACTGCCAGAAAAAGGTTAACGTGGCTAGGAAAGTGAACAAGGATGGCGAGAATGTGAAGCCTAGTGAGGTGAAGAATGGGAACAATGGTACTGTTTCGGGTAATGCTAATGTGGATGAGGGATGAACTACTGTTGGTAATCGGAGAAACAGGGGTGGTGGTAATAATTTGCGTCAAGGGAATTTTGGTGGTTATCAGACCAGAAGAGGTGTTTATGTGAATACGGCCAGTGGTAATAATACTAGTAATGTTAATATTGGAAACAAGGGTAATAAGGAGGTTAGTAAGAAATCGGAACCGGTCAAAAGTGGTAATATTGGTAGTGTAGATGATAGTGTGGTTATGAATGATAAAGGCGTTCCTGCTAATAAAGGTAAGGGTAAGGTAGATGAGGGGATTAGTGGTGGTCATGGTAACCGGAACAGTGGTAATAATGATAACAAGAAAAATGAACAGAAGAAGAATTTGGGTAACAAGAGTAGTAACAAAAATGGTAATGTTAGTAAAAGCGGTGATGGTTGTAATTTGAAAGATGTTTTGGGATCTAAGAATGTTAGTACTAGTAATCGGTTTGATGCTTTGGGAAGTGAGCAAGATAGTGATAGTTCTGAGATTTGGAATGATGTTAAGTCTCAAGTTGTAAAGGCGTGTGATTCTGGTATTCCTATTTTGGAAGGCGTGGTTAAAGGTTGGAATGAAGACATGATTAAGTACTACACGGAAAAGTGGAATAGTAGAATTATGAGGAATGGGTCCCCTGAACAGCAACTAGAGTTGAAATTGAAGAGCTTATCTAATCGTATTATCTTGCTTAATCGTAACATTAGTGTCAATGCTAAGATGAATGCCGAAAAAATGATGCAGAAGTCAGTTTTGACTTCTCATGACAACAATGATGTTTCGCTTAGTAAGTGTTATGATGAAGCATATCGGGTGGAGTTAGCCAAAGTAGACAGTTTACTTAAGGAGTGTGGCTTTACTGAAGTAGACTTGTTTATTTTATCTGATAAGCCACTAGATAATGATCGTAAAGCTACTTGGACGGATGATATGGTGGAATATTACTCGAGCAGATGTGAGGAGATAAGGAGTGATAGAATTAATGGTCATTTGTCTGATATAAATGGCGCTCATTCTTTGGATGAAGTAGAGGAGGTTACTACTGGATCTGCTTCTTTTATGACACAGAATGAAGTCGTTAATGATGTGGATACTGCTATGGTTCAAGATTGTGGTGCTCCGGCATCAAACTCAGTTAATATTCAATGATAGGTAAAATTGCTGCATGGAATGTCTGGGTCTGTCTCAGACAACCAGACAAGATGAAGTGGTTTCACTTATTAGAGAAGAAAGTTTGTGTATGTGTGTTGTGGTTGAGACTCATCTTAGGAAAAAGTCGGTTCAGAATGTGGTGATAGTATGTTCCGCAACTGGTCTTTGGCATCTAATATGGATGACTGCAGAAGTGTGTGTAGAATCATGGTTGGGTGGGATGCCAATGTTGTTGGGGCTAACCTGCTCTCTCATTTTGATCAATCCATGCATTTTGAAATTAATTTTGTTCATGATCACAGGAAGCAATTTGTGTCTTTTATCTATGCTAAAAATAAAGGTGTTGAAAGACGGGCCTTATGGAAAAACTTAACGGATCACAGCAAACATGTCAATGGGGAACCGTGGTTGCTGCTGGGTGATTTCAATGTTGCATTGAACATTAGTGATTGCTCTGATGTTACTGCAGCAAAAGATCATGATATGGAAGAGTTTCAAAATTGTGTTGAGTCGTTGGAACTGGATGATATTGCTTCTAAAGGTATGTTCTACACTTGGATTCAAAAACGGCATGACCCGGATAATGGTATTCTTAAGAAACTAGATAGAGCCTTGGGTAATAATAGTATTATTTCCCGTTATGATAACTGTTTTGCTGAATTTTTACCATTCATTACTTCATTCCTGTAGTTCTGAATTATTGTTTGGCTAAATCTAGTAAACCTAAGCCTTTTCGTTTTGCTAATTTTTTGGCGGAGAAAGAGTCTTTTATTCCCACTGTTAGAGAGAATTGGGGTATTGAGGTCTATGGTTTTCGTATGTTTGTCCTGGCCAAAAGGTTGAAAAATATGAAAAGACACATGCGTAATATGAACAGGGTCAATGGGAATGTGTTTAATAAGGTTAAGGCGTTGAGAGTTGAGCTTAAAAAAGTACAGCAGTGTTTAGATAAGGATCCTAACAATAGCAGACTTAGAGAAGAAGAGTATGTGTTTTGTCAAGCGTATCAGGAAGTGGTGAGGGATGAGGTTAATCTTCTTAGGCAGAAAACTAAGATTCAATGGTTAAAGGATGGGGATGAAAATACGTCTTACTTCCATAATATCCTTAAGAGCATGGTGAATAAGGGTAGGTTTCAAGTTGTGTGTGATGAGCAGGGGAATAAGTTTTATGGTGATGATGTCCCGGGGTGTTTTGTTAATCACTTTCAACAATTTTTGGGGGTTGCTGATGAGGTCATCCCATTAGATGATTGTGAGGATCTTTTTACCAAGAAACTTGACCCGTCTATTGCTGATAATATGATCAGACCCATTTCTGACATTGAAATCAAAGAGGCGATGTTTAGTATTGAGGATGACAAAGCCGCTGGACCGGATGGATTTACTTCAAATTTCTTTAAAGCGGCATGGAGTGTTGTGAGTGTTGATGTTTGTGCTGCGGTTAAAGAGTTCTTTAGTTCGGGAAAGTTACTTGGCGAATTTAATACTAATGTTATCTCTTATTCCTAAGCTGCAAGTTCCTTTGAAGGTGTCTGATTATCGTCCTATTGCTTGTGGAAATGTCATTTACAAGTGTATCAGCAAGGTCATCACAAATAGGCTTAAAGAAGGTCTTTGCAGCCTAATTGATTGCAACCAAAGCGCATTTATCCCGGGTAGGCAGATTAGTGACAACATCTTGCTTGCTTAGGAGTTCTTAATGGCGTACAACTGGAAGCGTGAAGTTAGCAAATGTTCGTTCAAAGTGGACATCCAGAAGGCGTATGATACGGTCAATTGGGACTTTTTGAAGCAGTGTCTCATTCACTTTGGCTTTCATAGCTCCATGATTCATTGGATAATGGTATGTCTAACCTTTGCTTCTTTTTCTATCTGTGTTAATGGTGAATTGCATGGGTTTTTTAAGAGTAAACGGGGTCTTAGGCAAGGTGACCCGATTTTGCCTTATTTATTCACTATTGTTATGGAAGCTTTTAATATGATGGTTAAGAGACAGATTAGGAGGGATGATCATTTTCAGTATCATTGGGGTTGTAAGAAAATTCAGTTGACCCATTTATGCTTTGCGGACGACCTTTTGTTATTATGTCATGGCGANGGGTCTTAGGCAAGGTGACCCGATTTCGCCTTATTTATTCACTATTGTTATGGAAGCTTTTAATATGATGGTTAAGAGACAGATTAGGAGGGATGATCATTTTCAGTATCATTGGGGTTGTAAGAAAATTCAGTTGACCCATTTATGCTTTGCGGACGACCTTTTGTTATTATGTCATGGCGATATGATTTCTGCTAGTATTCTCAGAAGAGCGTTAGATGAATTTGCTATGTGTTCTGGCCTCTTTCCTAGTTTAGCTAAAAGTGTTGCTTTTTTTGGGAGTGTGCCTGACCCGGTTAAGGAGAATATCTTGCTTGTTATGCCCTTTAGAATTGGTGAGCTTCCTTTGAAATATTTAGGCATTCCTTTGTCTGGAAAGAAAATTACTAATGAAGATTGTAGAATTTTGATTCAAAAGGTTAAGAATCGTATTAATGATTGGCGAAACAAAACTTTATCATTTGCGGGTAGGTTACAACTGATCTCTTCTTTTTTATCTTCGCTTCATATATATTGGGCTTCGATGTTTATGCTGCCTGCTCATGTTTGTGTTTTTTTTTTGGGTAAAAGGGTTATTTCACCCCGGTAAATTGCATTACACCAAAAAACATTGAAGTACAACGGATGAAAGTGACGTCCCTCAACTCAGTCCATTAGGACACTTACAGACTCTTATATAAGAATGACAAACCATTCTTATAACTTACATATAAGAATGACAAAACATTCTTATAACCTACCACACAAACCAAAAGAAAATTGAAGTACAATGGATATGGGTGAAATCCCATATCTAAGCCCGTTACATAGGCGAAATTGCATACATAACAAGACACTACCACTTCTTAAAAAGAAGAAAAACACACTACCAAGTAGACAATTCCTTGAATCTTCAAGTCATCAAAGGAGTACAAACTTCCAGCTTCAACCAATTGCAACTTTATTAGTATCATGCATGATGCATAATCTAACAACCTAATAAGAGTGACTTCCGTAGCAAATCGAACTTGAAGCATAAACATGGTCTAATCGACCTAATCTTCCAGCATATCCAAATTTGATCCAATCTTCCAACAAATGCGAGTGTTACACATGAAGACACCCAATGATCAATTCATAATGCCTCCACACCTCCTATGATCACCATAGCAGAATAATACCCATGTATAAACATAATAGAATCAAACTGATCGATAGTGGTATTAACACCAATATTCTGCCATGCAATCAACGAACATACAACAACATCTATCAATAGAGCCACAATATACCAATCAAACGCTTGTCTTTGAGATGAAACATGTAAAAACCAAGAACCCCTCAAACACTATGACACGATTTTAAGTACCAATAAGCTGCCAAAAAGCAACCAAGATCAGAATGCAAAACCATGGTATCCAAATCTGCCATAAACAAACACCAATAACAAATACATGTCATGATCTCAATACTCCAAAGCTGAGAATGTGCCCAAGCATACAGGAATACGTCACCAAATAATGAGATCAAAGATAACAAACCATAGAGTTTACGAAAAACCCTAACATTCAAATAGAACGATAACAAACACATCTCCCCTAGAACCCTCATAACCATGAAAACCATGCAATAGCCTGATGTAACAATCACCAACCAACACTCAACAGGGTAATCATCATGATAGCAAACAGTACACAAACCCATATGAATGTCGAAACTCTAAAAAGGTTTCATAAACATGAACGCGCAAAACCACTAATGGATCGACCAATAATAATAACCTTATGAACATGTCAATCCAATCAACCATACCAGATCATACGTCAAAGATAAAACAATATGTAATCATACAATCAGGCCAAACCCCAATAACATCCAAAAAACGATTATAGTTATGAATTATGCACCAAAAACACATGCGCATGGATAAAAACGAAACCCTAAAAAAGGGAATCAACGGAATGAAAACAATGCGCAGCAGAAGTAAAGATTCGACCCTATATAGATAAAAGTCGATTAACAAACCGACTATAGGAATTAAGGGACAATAAGGGTCGATTAAGATAACATAGGCGGTTTAAACCCTAAAGAACGATACACTAGATCTGATTAAGGTAGATATAGATGAAGAACAATTAGGCTTATTTAGGGATAAACCAATGGCGATTAACTAACCCCTATAAAAGAAATCACCAAAACCAGCAATCAATGTGATTTAAGCAACAATAATGATTAGGATAATGAATAACACAAGGGAATTCAATTAAACTTTACAAATCGTTGCAAAAAACAAAGGAATTGGATGGATTTTAGTGAAAAACGATTAAGAATGATAGGGGTTAGAAAATCGCCAAAGGGCGAGGATTTTTAGGGTTTTGCTCATGTTTGTGTTTCTATTGATAAACTGTGTAAGAAATTCTTGTGGTCTGGTGGGGGCGATAGGTGTGGGATTGCTAGCGTGTCTTGGAAAGACATTTGCAAACCCAAAATCAAGGGTGGTTTAGGTTTAAAACCCCTCAGACTCATGAATGAAGCATTATTAATTAAGTATCTTTGGAACATTATTAGTAAGAAGGATTTGCTGTGGGTAAAATGGGTCCATGCTTACAGGGTCAAAGATAGGAATATTTGGTTTAATGTTAAATCTGAACATGGTGCTTCTGGTTGGAATCATATCTTAGGCCATAGGGACAAAATTCGCTCGTTTGTTGCTTATAAATTGGGGAATGGTAGGAATTGCTCTATTTGGTTTGATAAATGGCACGAGAAAGGTCCTCTGTGTAAGCTCATTACTTATAGCTTCCTTACTGATAATGGTTTTAATATTAATGACAAAGTGGTTGATTGGTTAGATCAAAATGGTTGGAAATGGCCGAATGAGTGGTATGATTGGTTTGGTGAGGTAGTTAATGTTCCCGTTCCTTCTTTATTTGATGATTGTGAGGACAAAGTTATTTGGATCAATAAGAAAAATAAGGAGTCTAAATTTAGTGTTAAGGAAGCTTGGAAAGCTATGCGTATTGATTGCCCCTAGGTTCTGTGGTATAAACATGTTTGGTTCACTCAGGGCATCCCAAGGCATGCATTTGTACTTTGGATGGCCATGAGGAATAGGCTTAAAACTACTGACAGGATCTCCAAGTGGTTTTCCATTTCTAGTACCCTTTGTCCGCTGTGTAATGCTGTTGATGAAACCCATGCTCACTTATTCTTTTCTTGCAGTTTCTCTAAGACTATTTGGGACAACCTTAAGATTCTGTGTAAGCTAGATAATGTCTCGTGTATTTGGGCTGAAATCGTTTCTGGTATCTCTATTAGAACTGCTAATAACTCTCTTTGGAGTGTTATTCAGCGGTTAGTTTTCGGGGCAGCGGTTTATTACATTTGGCAAGAGCGGAATCTCAGATTATTCCAAAAGAAATTTAGAAGTGAGGAGACTGTTTTCAAGATTATTGTTGATATCGTTAGACATAAGCTATTAAGTTTAAAGATTAAACGATCGGTGGAATCTGTGAAGGCTGCGGTTATTTGGAAAATCCCATTGATGAGTAGTAATGGTGAGAATAATAGGAACCAGAACTATGATGATAATGGTGTTAAGTAGAAATTTGAGGTGGACTAGTCTGCACATGCTCACATGCTCACTTTGAGTGGAATCTGTAATGAGACTGTTTGTGGTATTGGGGTCAGTTTGCTATCTAAGTTTTGCATTAGCTGGTGTGTGGATCTCTTTGTTCTTTGGTTGGAGTGTGGGGTGATTAGTGTTATAAGGAGTTTTTTTGGGTAAAAGGGTTTTTTCACCCTGGTAAAATATATTACGCCAAAAACATTGAAGTACAAAGGATGAGGGTGACTCCCTCATCTCAGTCCCTTAGGAATGTTATAAGGAGTTGCACTTTATTTGACTGTATTGTTTGGTTCTCTAATGCTAATTTACCTTGTACTCTTTTTCCTTGTTCAAAGTTTTCCCACAGGGTTTTTATTTGGCAAGGTTTTTTAACGAGACAAGGTTCTTGGATGATTGTTGATTTTGAAGATTCATCCTTTTCCAGATCTGGTGTTGATGTTATGCAGACCTGGACTACTTCTTTGTGCATGCTTTCTGGTGCTGTTTCTGATGCGTTGGTGATGCTATCTGTTGGTTCTTATCTTGATGAGTTATGCTTTGGATTTATACTGTTTTACTGTAAGTTACTACCTCTCCCCTATCGTTAAGCTTAGTATTTTTGCTTTCTATGGGCTATATGTGTATGGTGATGTTTGGAACTCCATTGGTTGGTCCCTTTGGAATCCTCCATGTATTCAGAGTACACATGTGGTCCTAGATCAAGCTGTCTTTATATTAAGTTTGAAGGTCAGGGGGTTGTATTGGGTTATGAACTTATGTTTGGTTATTAGTATCATTGTCATTTGCTACTTAGTTTGTTATCAGTATGGTTTTTGTCCAGTTATGGTTTTGATTTTGTTCCAGGCAAGAGAGATTTGAGTTAGGGTTTGTCCTTTCCTTGTCTCTCTTGTGCTATCTCATGTACATAACTCTTCATTTTATTTAATATATTTTACCTTTTTGTAAAAAAAACGTTGAAAGCTACAAAGGACGAGAGTGACTTCCCTCGCCTCAGTCCCTTAGGACATTACAGACGCCGAATATAAGAATGACACACCATTCCTATAACTAACAAAAAATGAACCTACCCAATAATGACACAAGTACATAAAAAATTGACAATAATTACTCAGGGTAAAACACTTGAGGGCCTTCTAAATCACTTTTGGCAGTCCACCTTAACTTCCATGAAGAATCCACGAATAAACATTCCAAGCGATCTTCAACATATAATCCGATGAACACAATTTGAACAAGACCTTCTAATTTGACTTCACACATAGGAGTACCATTCAACCCTAAATAGGAATGTTGCCCGTATACAAGGGGGGATCAGAAAGTTACCATCAAACATTAGTACTTTTCCTCACTCATGGAATCGTAATAAGTGATTTCAGTCATAACGGGAGTAGGGGAAAAAGAAACCTATGGCACCAAACCACATGCAATCCACAAACAATGGCGATTTTAGGATAAACGAATTCAATCAAACCTTTTTACTGATTAATCATTTTTTTGGCGTGATCATTTTTTTTAGGTTTTCTTAAGTCGTCTTGGGTGATTTCTTTAAAACCCTTTACTGTTAATCATTTATTCCATCTAATCCACCCTAAAATCCCTTGTTTCGCTCATCAATCTACATCTTATTTTGCTGCAAAGGTTTAGGAGTGTGTTGGAATTTCTTTTAAGGTTTTTGAATCGCATTATTTATCAATATCACTAAATCATTTTTTAGGGTATTCTCATAACCGACTTATTTCACTCCTATATATATTCGGTTCTGCTTGGATCTTTATTGCTATATCTTCTTGGTGATTTGCTTGCTGCTGGTGCTCTTTAATTCGTATACCTTCTTGTGCAAGTTATATCGGGTTTTTTTCAAACCCTTAAATCGTGCTTGGGGTTTGTTGGTAACCGACCTTTACCTTTATTGCATATATATACTCGGTTGGTTGGCCTGATTCTCTCATTGTTATATCTTAATCGCTGGAAATGAATTGGGTTGTGTATTGAAGCTTTAACGCAATATTTTATTTNGGGAATGAATTCATATGCTAGAGTTTTAGTTGAGATTTCAGCGGAGAATGATTTTGTGGAATCCCTTGTTGTGGCAGTTCCAATACCAAAGACAAAAGAGCATCGAATGGTTAAAATTGATATTGAGTTTAAGTATAAACCTCCCCGTTGTTCTGTATGCAAACTGTTTGATCATGTGGATAAGGAATGCCATAAGAAGCTGATTGAGGGTAACCGTGGTAAGAGTGTTGGTGCTGGTCTTGGGTCTAATAAGCATAATTCAAAGGTTGGTACCAAGTCAAAGGGCGTGGGTAAGCCTAAATTTATTTATAGACCTGTTGCTAAGCCTAGTAATCAAGACCAAGCTAGTACTTCCATACCGAAGAATAATTCTATTCCTAAGGTCACGAATGAAATCACTAACGTGGTCCCACGCATGGTGTTACTTGGTAGTGTTTCTTTCTTCTTTGTAAGAAGTGGTAGTGTCTTGTTATGTATGCAATTTCGCCTATGTAACAGGCTTAGATATGGGATTTCACCCATATCCATTGTAATTCAACTTTTTATTTGGTGGTCAGTTGCACATGTTGTGCATGTCAGTTTAAGAATGGTCTGTCATTCTTATAGTGGTGTCTTGTAAGTGTTCTAAGGGACTGAGGCGAGGGAAGTCACCCTCGTCCTTTGTACTTCAACATTTTTTTGGATAATATATTTTACCGGGGTGAATTAACCCTTTTACCCAAAAAAAAACACGATCCAAAATAAACCAAACCCTAGCGAGTTTAGTTTAGAATTAAGCACTAGCAGAAACTTGCGCACCAATTAAAACGAATCCCTAATTGAGAATCGTAGAATGACAACCTTTAATCAAACTTGATTAAATAAATGCAGCAAGACCAAGATCGACCCT
Organism: Artemisia annua; assembly: GCA_014162995.1. Classification (NCBI taxonomy): domain Eukaryota; kingdom Viridiplantae; phylum Streptophyta; class Magnoliopsida; order Asterales; family Asteraceae; genus Artemisia; species Artemisia annua. Next base: position 100 of record LBNU01026735.1, on the reverse strand, counting down.
ATAAATAAGTAAATCAGTGAAACCGACTTAAAAATCTAGAGATAATAGAGGTACGATCAAGAAACACAATGGCGATTTAGGATAAACGAATTCAATCAAA